>JAKTZW010000444.1:0-24453 GCA_030579015.1 Zhuliangozyma blackwelliae | reverse complement strand
GGGGGGGGGGGGGTGAGTTTCTTTCTTATCTTGCTGTACTTTGTAAACGCTGCCGTTTAGGTACACCAACATGAGATCGAAGCGTATCAAGGCGGCTCTTTTGGTGGGCGGTGGTGGAAGCTGGCAGTGGCAATGGCAATGGTGGTGGTGGTGCCAGTGGTGGTAAGACCTGGCTGTGGCAAGGACAGCAGTGACACTTGTGGGGAACAGACACCACTCTATGTTTGAGGGGGGGGGGGGCGAGATGGACGAGGACCCATGGTAAATCTTCCGTTCCGCGTTGAAGCTGGCATATGCATCGAGGCGTATATAGCCGAGCACTTGCTTTTTTTTATTTAAAATGCCCTCGGAGTTTTGCAGGACGTCACAAAAGCGGAGTTTAAAAACCGACACTAGCCCGGCAATCCCCTTCCCCCCCATTAATCTGTGAGTGGTGGTTAATGAGGAAGGAGCGAAAAGGGGGCAAAGGCAAAGGGAAGAAGCAGAAAAAAAAAGGGGGGGCGGAGGGGGGAGGCGGGGAGAGCAATTGGAGGCGGCCTGTTACAGCCCGGAGAAAAAGAAGAAAGAATAAAAAAAAAATAGGGCGGGTGTCAATCAAGGCGAGTGAAAGACAAGAAACAAAACAGAACAAAAAATTTAGAGTAAAAATAAAATTCAACATGATCGGCAAGGAGAACTAGACTAGCACACCCCCCCTACCCCCTTCTCCACTCCACTCCCCAGGGAGTATTGATTGGAAAGCATTACAACAAAACATGGCTAGTACTTTGCAATAAGGTTTGACTAGGGTGGAAAATGGTATCCGGCGATACTTGAATCCCCTTGGTTGCCAATATAACCGATTGTGAAAACTTTCAATGATCTTCTCCAAGACTCATTTTTTCCCCTGTTTCTTCTTCCTCCCTCTCGGTCCCCCCTCGCCCTGTTTCATGTATACGCCCTTACTCCTCTTCTTTATCCGTCCTTATGCTTGTCGTTTGTTTTTGTTTTCTTTGCATTGTCCCGTTTGTATTGTCTCCTTTGCCTTGTTTTCCATTTGGTTTGTTTTCCATTTGGTTTGTTTTCCATTTGGTTTGTTTCACATTTCCATACATTCTAGAAGAGCCAGCTCAACCAAAAATTGGGAGATCCGGGGCTTCTGGTATTCCTGTTCCAAAAATATCCACAGCAACGGGGCACACTCGCCCCATTTACGTTTCACCCGCAATGACCAACGCGCCATGGTCAACGCGCGCCTTGGCCTTGGCCAACGGCGATCGCCGCCCGGATTTCCCCCTGTTTCTCGAGGGTGGGCAATGGAGGCCCGGTGGCCCGGTTGGTGTGTGTTATTATTATTTGCTATTTAATTTTTTTCTGGCTGGTGCTAAAAGCATATAGTTTGTTCTTGTGTTGCTGTCTGCGCTAAAAAGAGGAAAATCGGCAAGAGGGTAGATGAAAAAAAAAAAAAACCTTGTCACCAATTCAGAGGTTGATGATGGTTGATACAAGACATAATCAGATGATGGATGGGGTGAGGATGAGTGTTGCAGACACAAAGGCTGCTCTTTCTTATACCAGCTTGGCGCAACGAGCATTTTTTTTTCCTTTCTTTCTTTCTTTCTTTCTTTCTTTACATTCTATTCTATTGGCTCATCTTGACTCCTTCACCTCCAGCCCCTAAAACCAGACAGCACAACTTTGCAACAAAATTTGAGACGGCAACCGAATCCCTACAGCCACACGCATGGTCATACACATTCGTTGACAATACAAGAAACAAAGAAAAAACAGCAGACACATTAGCTGTCGATGACGACGTCAATGGCGCACCTCCCCCGTTATTGTTTGAGCGTGGATAAGCACTTCCTTCTCGCCCTCCCAAGAAAAAGAAAAGAATGGGAGGGCTGTAGAGCAGCAGTTGGGTTGGCAAGAGGGGAGAGGGAAGATTATGTGGTGGCTCTTTTTCCTTTTCCTTTTATTTTTATGCTTTTGTTATTGTCTTGGCTCCATGCAATGCGTCAGTTTCAACACGCCATCTAACCAGAGATACGTCGGGCAACGGGAACAGGCTAGAGAATGCGCGGCGACAACTCAAAGACATGGGAGAGAGGGAGATAAGGGGTGGGATTGACAGTGGGAGTGAACGTGGGAGTGAACGTGTAAGTGAAGCGGAGAGAGAGAGAGAGAGAGGAAGAAAGGCGGAGAGAGTGGCAGTGTTGCCAAACTGCAACCAAGACAACCGGACTAGGGGGCGGCCACCCAATTGGGTGCCACTACTCAATCAACTCCACGTGGATTGCATATCCACAATTGCCCCAGACGCTCAAGAGACAGCCAGTGGTGGCAATTCCTGTTGTTCTGCAACAGGAACAAGGCCAATGTTGCACCAATGGGCCTTGTTTATGGAATGGAGAAAGCAAAACACACCACCAAAAAAAGGTCACAATCATAGAGTCCAAAGCTTATTCTTTTTCATTTGGTCTTTGGAACCAATGGAGACACCACAATGGCCCCAGGCCAGGCCCAAATGAAGCTGTCTCCTTCTGTGGTTGATGTGGTGGTTATCCGTTCCTTTTCTCACTCACCCATGCGACTCCCAATGAGTGTGTAAATGGGCGGGGAGTCCTTACAACAGCTGTTACTTTGCCATAGATGAAAGACGGAGCAATGCAACCGTCTTTCCCATGTGACAACCCGCCCACACGATTCCTCGCACCCCGTTCCCCGTTCCCCCCTCCAGCGTGGCTCGCCTTTTGTGTGGCCAAAGTTCGTTTTTTTTTTTTTTTTTTTTTTTACCTATTGTACGTTTTTTTATCCAGCTCTTTTTTTAAGCTTTTATTTTTTTATATTTTGCTGAAATTCACAAAAGCGACAAAGCTTAATTTGGCAAATATATAAAAAAAAATAATAAAATACCAGTGGCCCAGGGAAACCCACAGAGAGAGAGAGAGAGAGAGAAGGAGGGGGGAGTGGGCGAGTGGTTGAGCCTCAAGTGTAGCCCCGAAAAGTAACCCACCCGCCAAAGGCAACTCAAAACCACAAACCACAAACCACAAACCCAAACCGTAACCGCAAATATGTGCAAAGGTGACCCAAAGACAGTTTTGTTTTTTTTTTTTTAGATTTATTTTTGAATCAACCACAATAACCAAAGCAAAAACCTTTTATTTTTTATTTATTTATTTGTTTGTATTTGTTTCTGTCCTTCTAGCAAACGTATAAATGGACAATAGTTTGCTCTTCACGCCGGGATACAAGCTTGGCTTGAATGTCTTGAGCTTCTATATTTTTATTGTCCTTAGTCAATTTTGGACCTACACCCCTCCTCCTTCTTCCTTCTTCCTTCCCCCTTTCACAATCACAATCACAATCACAACCACAACCGAACCACTCCCCCCCAGTCAATTGTTTCTTGAAGAAAACATTCATTCTGGTCTGTCTTTTCACGCCCAAGTATTCAACCACTGCCATTCCACGCCCCGCCTCGTGTTTATCTCGCCTGTCTGCTTTGTCTACCCTGTCCTGTCCTATCCTGTCTTTTCCTGTCTTGTCCTGCCCTGTCCTGCCCGCCTCCCTATTTAAGCGATAGACATTTGTGGGCAATCTCTCACCCACTGGCCCAAGCAGAAAAAAAAAAAAAGGCCTGCTGCTCTCTCCACCCAGCCCAGCCCAGTCCAGCCCAGCCCAGTCCAGCCCAGCCCAGTCCAGCCAAACCCAAACCCAAACCCAAACCCAAACCCACACAAGATAAAAATATTTCATCCACGAGAGTCAACTCCACCCACCCACCAGCCCTAGCAACAAGAAAAAAAAAAAAAAAAAAGAGGCCCCAATTGTTCCAATCACAGTGCCACAAGAGCACTGGCTGCTGGAAACCAAACAAGCAACAAAGAAGCTTCCTTCTCTCGTGAAGTTGCCGCCGGGTGTGGTCTCTTTTGCAAGAAAAGAAAAATATATACAAATTTACACCCCCCCTTCCACCCCCCTCAAGCCCAGCCCAAACCCAAACCCAATCCAAAACCCAAACCAAAACCAACACCAAAAAAACAAGGAGATGAAACAAAGTGCCATCAATGACAACGAAAGTACTACAGCACCGGCCGACTTGTCTCCAAAACCAATACTACCCCCACCGCATCGATCACAAGGCCGACAGTCTCTCTCAAACATTCTCGACAACACCCCCGACACCGAGTCCGTGCCGCAACAATTGCCAATCAACGAACAACCACCACCACCACCCTCGCCCAACCACTCCCTTTCCCATAACAGCACCCACCCAAACTCGTCACCCGTGCTAACGAGCCCCCTTGCCACACCAGACACCCTCACCCCCACATCAGGCAAGTACCGGTTGCCCAAGCGGTACTTTTGCAAGACATGCAGACAGGGTTTTACGAGAAAACACAATATGGTGAGTCACGAGCTAATACACTCGTCGCTAAAACCACACAACTGCTCCGTCTGCAACTTGAAGTTTCGAAGGATCCACGACTTGAAGCGACACGAAAAGCTCCACACGGGCGAGAAGCCCTACTTGTGCAACAAGTGCTCGAGGCGGTTTGCCCGCCCCGACGCCTTGACACGACACCAAAATTCCACAAATGCATGCTCGGGCCCCGAAGTACGGCCGTTTCGAAACAACAATAACAATAATAATAATAACAAACGACCCGGGGTGGGCAGTGTGTCTTCTGATGCTGCTCGCGTCAGCCTATCGGACAACATCAACCGCAGCTCCAATAGCAACAGCATTGGCAGCAACAGCATTGGCAGCGACAGCACCGCCTTGACATCAGTGGGTCTGGCCAGTTCGACTGGCGCCGAAAAGACAAGTGCCGGCCCCGACACGACGTTTCCCATGCCCATACCCATGCCCATGCCCGTGCCCAACAACCGGGTCCTGACAACTGCGAGACAGGTGTCGCCCACGCTCTCGCCCATCCCCGGTTCGACGGCGTTTGGTAATGATGTGCGCATGGTGGTGCCGAACCCCGGAAGCGGCAGCGGTGGCAGTGGCGGGAGTGACCGTGGGGTTGGGGTTGGGGTTGCAGGTGCTCCCTTTCTCCCTCATCAACCTCATGGCGCCGTCCCCTCAAGCCTCAACCCGCAGCCGCTTCCAATACAGGCGGTGGCGTACTACCCTTATCCCCACTACAACCCATACGGCCCACCACCACCACCACCACCACCACCACCACCAGGTCCACAACCACAACCGTTTTCCGGCGTGCAAATGTCACCGCAATTTCTACAAAACCTGCCACAAGAGGGGCTGGGCCATGATTACGCTCGTGAGCAACAGAATGGGCAGCTCTCACGACCATCATACTTTCCCCCTGGCGGGCCGCCCCTTGCCCCGGTACAACCTCCCCTGCATATGGGACAATCACCTCCCAGGTCAGCACCACCACCCTTCCATGGACCTGGACCCTACATGCCGCCACAACAACAACAACCCCCACCACCACCACCACCAGGTGTCATGCCGTACCCGCAACCACCGCCGCTTTCACACAACCAGGTCCCACTCCCACACATGGCTCCACCACCACCACCACCTCCTCCAGCACAACAACATTTGCCGCCGCTACCGCCGCCGCAACCGCCACTCATGAATGGGTATCCACCAATACCACCAACACCAACGGAGCGCAGTCCGGCACAACCGGGCCGACCGCCGCAAGGCAATAGTCAGTATATCCCCATTGGCCAGTACCAGGATTTGGTCAACTATACGCAATCACTCCAGGCCAGTTTGACCCTGATGAACACCCGTCTCTCGTATTTGGAAAAGGATAAGGAGGGACACGAGCCACGAACATAGACTGCAGCGGGTAAAAAAAACAAACGAAAAACAGGAAAAAAAAAAAAAGACTCAATAGAAACGGGGTGGATGGTTCCTTGTCACCTCCACTTCCGTCCCTCCTTTGAAGTTGAGGAACGATGGTCGAGCCTCTCTTGTTTATAGTCGAGTAGAAGTACAACCCGCCACTACACAATTGACAAGTCACTTTTTTTTCCCCCCCTTCTTCTTTTGGCCTAGTGGGTGCAAAGATCGCCGGAATAATGCCACATGTGCATCCCTGTCCCCCTGACCGATTGTTGATCCCCCGCGAGGGAGGGGCTGTGTTGCCTGCCCTTGTACGCTGGTGAACCTTGCCACGGTCGCCATTCCACCAAACCTTGCGAAACCCTTTCGCGGCTCACGAGCCCATGAAGTTTAATGGCTTGTGAATCTTGTCATTGAGGTGTGAGGCGCCCAGGCGCGTTTTCGCTTGAGGGGAGAGGAAGGGGCGAACTGGCGCCCACACACACACACACAGAGAGAGAGAGAGAGAGAGAGAGAGAGAGAGAGAGAGAGAGAAAAGTTGCGACATTGCGACATTTGTTCCTCACAAGGAGAAAAAGTCTCATAACCCAAAATGTCGGTGGCACACCACTGACGACACATTGTAACCTGCTACGCCCGGAAGCTTAAACATTGGCAAAGCGCTCACTGTATGCAACAGGGCAAACGTTTCAAAGGAAAGGGGGGGGGGGGGGGGGGGGGAGGCAAATAAATAAAAGAATAAAGAGGAGGTGGCATTTGCCTAAAGAGACAAGTTTATTCTTTTCTCACTCTCCACATTCAAGTTGCCATATGCTTTCCCGCCTCCCCTCCCCTCCCCCCATCCTTGGCGCGTTTCTTATCAGTAATGGCAACTGTGGAGAGAGAGACGGATTAATGGCCAGGGATATATACTTTTAAAAAAGGCACCCGCCCTCTCCCCCCCTCGAAAAAGGAATACAGGTTGAGAGATGGTGTAAACAAAACCCGTCTTCTCTCCATGCTGACCAACCTCATTGGTGCATTGTATGTTCCCGTTGGAAGTGTCATTCTTTATCATGTCTCACATTGATAAGTGTTTCCTTATTCGCATTTTTCCTCCGCACTACTTCTTAATCTCTCTCTCTCACACTCTCCCGCCTTCCCCCCTCCCCCCTCTCCCCCTTATATCCACAAAATTTTATAATCACTCATAGGTGCTTGTGTGGGTGTATAACGGTATACTCTTGACCGACAACACTCAATACTCACTATCCAAAAATGCTGCAGATCAAAGACAAAGGCAGTATGGTCCCAGCAGCCACAGCATCCCCCGCAGCACCCGCACCCGCACCCGCACCCACAGCCGGGTCTGGGGGCGGTGCCGCTGTGGATGAAGATTGGTCAATCATTTCATCCTCTTCAGACATTGACGACGAACGCTCCACCACCAGCTCACACGAGTACCGCCTCGACATTTCTCCCAAGATGGGGGACGACACCCTCACCAATGCCGGCAGTGATGGCAGCGGGTCTGAGCACTCTATTTTGAAAGTTCCTAAGCTCACCACTGTGGGCAAACACGGAGACAATGATTCACCACATGGGGACGCAACAGACACCAACGATGGAGACAGACACGTGATTGCCTTGTCCCTGTCTGAGTATGTGTCTCTGTCATCATCGTCGGGATCAGAGACCCACTCTGAGGTGGAGGATGAGCTGGCGGCGCCAGCTAGCGTGGGTGGCAAGATTAAGTTTTATGAAAACTTGGCCCGGTTCAATGAGACAATCAAGCAGAGATCAAACGACTTTTACGCAAACTATGCCAAGGCCAAGTTGGACCAATTGAATAGCTATATCTCTGAGCAACACCAGCAGCAGCAGCAGCAGCAGTTGAATAGCGGCAAAGAAGTGCAAGCGGATGTGGAGAGAGTTGATCAGAAGGTGGATGTGGTCAACCATGTCGACACTGAGTTGCCAAGCCCCGGTCCGGGTGGCGTTTCATCAGTAGAGACATTGTTGGGCGAATCACGCGAGGTTGCACCACTCCCCGCCGTGGAAGAGGAGGAGGAGGAGGTGGTGGTGGTGGCGCCAGAGTTGTTGCCAGTCCCAAACAATGGGGCACCGTTGAGGACCACCGGACCCAGGAAACTTTTGGTTGGTGGCATTGAACGGTTGCTGCAGTTGTTGGAAACCCACTCGGACTATCTCTACTATTACTTTTTCGGAATCATTGTGGGCATTGTCCCTGTCATTTATGGCTTGAACTATGTGTTTGCCCCCACCAAGCTTGTGCAGCCAGTCACTGCGTATGACAAGATTGAGGCGTTTTGGAATGGGGTGGTTTACGAGGAGTACAAGGAGCCACCGTCGTTGTTTCTGTTTGGCAAGACGTACAAGGTTAACAAGTGGCACCGGTTTGCGCTCGGGGTGCAGAGCAAGGCGCTTGAGATGACGCGCCAGGTGGATGCCGCCATGCCCGAGTTTGGTGGGTTGGTGAAGAGGTATGGGCACAAGTTGGTGGGCACGTTGGATGTGGCTGCCGAGGTGGCCACGGAAATTGTCACAACTGCGTCAAGTTTTGCCGAGAGGCATGGGCGCGCTTTGCGTGACCTTTATCAGCCAGGCGCACAACGTATACTAGACTGGGCCACACAGAGGTACACCCAGTGGAGCGCGTATACCAAGCTTGCGCATGACAGGGCGGTGAATGCTGTGAGTTTCCAGGAATTGGTTGACTTTGCAAAGGTTGGGTTGGGTAATGCAACCACCAGCATAAGATTTTTTATTTCCAAGGTGCTGGATGCAAACGTTGCCGAGTATACTGGTTTGTGGGGGCGAAATGTCCGTACCGGGACCACCCACGTTATTAAACATTGTCGCGACATTGTTGGCGGGGCCCAGGCGTCGATTGCAAGCTTTTATAAGGGGGTGTGGGGCAACACAGGCACAAACACGTTGAAGCAAGTTGCACAAGGGACGGAGTCGGATGTGGATGTGCTGGTTTTTGCCACTCCATGGGCATGGTTGATGATGTTGGTTTTCCTTTGAGATGTTTCCTCCATTCGCCCTCTCCCCCCAAAAAGAAGAAGAGGTCTGGCTGTGTGGCGCAGGCCAGTGGTGATGATTTGTAGACCCGTTTTTTTTCTTCTTCTTCTTCTCTCTCTTTCTCTCTATTTCTTCATTGATGGTGGGTTCTTTTATTTAGGTTTTTCTACTACTCTTTTATAAGGCTTTTTTTGGATGGATAGGATATGTTTTGTTTTCAAGTAGTTGGTGGTGGTGGGGGGCAAAAAGAAAAAAAAAAGTGTGGGGGATACGACCGGCGCAACCAAATGTCAAAGGTAGTGCCCCGCTCAATAGTTGTTGAAAGAAAGAAAAAAAAAACGACTTGTTGTTGAAAAAAAAAAAACTATAGAGACAAAAACCTCTGTTGCCAACGACTCTGACGATTCATTTCACCACCATTGTATTATTTGCCTCATTTGAGTCTACGACCGATACAAGTTTGACTATAATAGAAACGGTGAGCATATTAGCATAAACCCCCCAAGAGCAGAATCATAGCCACAGCACACAATGGGTATCCCCAAGTTTTTCAGATTCATCTCGGAAAGATGGCCGTTAATATCCCAGTTGATAGACGAGAACCAGATCCCCGAGTTTGACAACTTGTACCTCGATATGAACTCGATTTTGCACACGTGTACCCACGGCAACGACGACCACATGTCGAGAATGACTGATGATCAGATATACGCGGCCATTTTCAACTATATAGACCACTTGTTTCAAATCATCAAGCCGAAACAGACATTTTACATGGCCATTGATGGTGTTGCCCCGCGCGCCAAGATGAACCAGCAGCGTGCGAGACGGTTCCGGACCGCTTATGAGGCCGAAGAGGCGTTGAAGAAGGCCATTGACAATGGCGAAGAGATCCCCAAGGACGACTTGTTTGATTCCAATGCCATCACCCCAGGAACTGAGTTTATGGCCAAGCTCACGGACAATTTAAAGTACTTTATCCATAAAAAAATCACCGAGGACTCGAGCTGGGCCAATATTGAGATTGTGTTGAGTGGCCACGAAGTCCCCGGAGAAGGTGAGCACAAGATTATGGAGTATATCAGAGCGGTGAGATCGCAACCCGAGTACAATCCCAACTTGAGACACTGTATTTATGGGTTGGACGCCGACTTGATCATGTTGGGGTTGGTGAGCCACGACCCGCATTTCGCCCTCTTGAGAGAGGAGGTGACATTTGGGTCCAAGCGGTCTTCGAAGGAGTTGCACGAACAAAAGTTTTACTTGTTGCATTTGTCATTGGTGCGGGAGTACCTCTCGTTGGAATTCCAGGAGATGGAGGAAAAGTTAAAGTTTGACTATGACTTTGAAAAGATTTTGGACGACTTTATCTTGATCATGTATGTCATTGGCAATGATTTCTTGCCCAACTTGCCCGATTTGTTTATCAACAAGGGCGCGTTCCCGCTCTTGATTGCCTGTTTTAAGCAGACGTTGATGCAGTCTGATGGGTATATCAACGAGGGCGGCAAGATCAACTTGAAGAGATTGAGCATCTACATCCACTACTTGTCGGAATTTGAGTTGGAAAACTTTGAGAGGCAGGAGGTTGACGTTGAATGGTTCAACAAGAAGCTCGACGATATTTCGATTTCGGGCGAGAAAAAGAGACAGAGGATTGGCAAAATGTTGATTTTGAAGGACCAAAAGAAATTTGTGGGTTATGTCAAGCCATGGTTGATGGAAGTGGCCAGCAAGCCTGTGGCTGAGATTATTGACTTGGAAAACCGGGGCGAGTTGCCCACCATCAAGTTGCCCAAGGACGACGTGGAAAAGTACTTGGACTTTGTCAAGGAGTTTGCCTTGGAAGCCGGGTTTTTGATTATCCACAACAAATCGGACGACACCTACGTTGCCAAGCTCGACATTGACGGTCTCGCTTCCCCCGAGAGCGAGGAGGAGTTTGAAGAACGGGTTTCCGAGTTAAGAAAGACCATCAAGCAGTACCAGTCGGCCAACTTGGTTGACAGCGGCGAAACGTTGCAAGAGACCAAGGACATTTACAATGCCAAGTTTATGAATTGGAAGAATGAGTACTACGAGTCCAAATTGCACTTTTCCATACACGACACTGACAAGTTGACCGAGTTGGCCGAGCACTATGTTGAAGGTTTACAGTGGGTGTTGTACTACTATTACCGTGGAGTCCCCTCGTGGAACTTTTACTACCGCTACCACTACCCGCCCAGAATCTCCGACATTCATGTTGGGTTGGACGAGTTGATCAAGCGGGGCGGCGACATTCAGTTTGAAAAGTCGCAGCCCTTCAAGCCGTTTGAGCAGTTGATGGCTGTGTTGCCCGCGAGGTCGAAAAAGTTGATGCCGGTGGTTTACTGGCCATTGATGACGGACGAGAAGTCCCCCATCATCAACTTTTACCCACACGAAGTGGAAATCGACATGAATGGCAAGTCGGCCGCGTGGGAGGCGGTGGTGTTGTTGGACTTTGTCGATGAAAAAAAGTTGATTGATACGTTGAAACCCATCGAGGCCAAATTGACCCCGGAAGAGACCAAGAGAAACTCGTATGGGTTCCCCATCAAGTTTATCCACAACCCGCAGGTTGACCGGGTGTATGGCTCGCCGTTGCCCGGGTTCTTTCGCGACATCGAGCACGATATGTGCTACGAGGAAAAGTTTGAGTTGCCCCCGGTTTCCACCTACAAGATTGGTCTTATTGAGGGGGCCAAGACCGGCACCGACTTGTTGGCGGGATTCCCCTCGTTGTTTTCCGTGCCGTTCACGGCCGAGTTGGGCTTGAATGAGGTTAAGGTGTTCAACTTTCCCTCGAGATCAGAGTCGATGGTTTTGACGATGGATAATGTATGGGCCGACTTGTCGACCCACCAATTTTCCCAGAGCTTTGTGGGCAAGTTGGTGTATAGCAACTGGCCATTTTTGCGAGAGTGCAGGGTGGTTAAGGTTGTGGATGGCGAGCGCAAGTTTGAGTCCATCAAGACACTGGGCACTTCCAACGGCCGCAAGTTGGTGAGCCAGGAGTTGGACTTTGAAGACAAGAGAAGTTACAAGAACGAAACGTCAAACCTTAGGGTGGTTTGGGACCGCACCAAGGGTGTCAAGTTGGGCAATGTCGACGTGTTGGTGTATGTGCAGCCCGTGAGTGGGTTGATTAGAAACGCCAAGGGCGCGTATGTCAAGACGTTTTCCAAGGAGGTGGAGGCGTTCCCCCTCCAGTTGCTTGTCAAGGAAGTCACCAACAAGGATGCGAGGTATGCCACGCGTCCCCCATTGCCGATTAGCGAGGAGTTCCCCGTTGACTCGCAAGTTATCTTTTTGGGCGATATGGGGTATGGAGCTCCCGCCAAGGTTGTGGGCCACGAAAACAACAAGTTGAGTATCCGCATCAGCCAGATCCAGGCCGCTGCCGAGCCCAACATTGGACAAAAGAGACGCTTGATTGAGAACCGGGAGATTCGGTACTACCCGTCGTATGAAGTGGCCAAAACGCTTCGAATCTCGCCCTTGTTGTTGTCCAAAATCACCAGTCTGTTTATGATTCAGGATGGCGGCAAAAAGACCAATATTGGGTTGGAGTTGAAGTTTGAAAAGATGAGACAAAAGGTGTTGGGATACACTCGGAAACTGGCCAACGGGCGGTTCTGGGAGTTTTCCGCTTTGGCCATCAACTTGATCAACACGTACAAGACCAAGTTCCCCGGGTTGTTTGCCAAGTTGGCCACAGCCAGCGACCTTCCCAAATTGGACGACATCACCACCCCTGCTGAGTTGAAGGAAGCTCGGAGCTGGTTGAAGGGGGTCAAGGCTGAGTTGTTGCCGGTGTCGTTGGAAAGCGAGTCGCTCACCAAGTTTAGTTACCAAGCGATTGAGCAGTACATGGACAACTACATCTTGAGCCCGGTGGCCACCATCAGCAAGGATATCCGCGGCGTGCCCCGTGATGCGATATTGGACGCCAGTGAGTCGTACCAGTTGTTGAGCGACCAAAAGTTTGAATTGGGCGACCGGGTGATTTATGTGCAGGACCACGGCAAGGTGCCCCTCTTGACCAAGGGCACGGTTGTTTCGATTTTCACTGTGGGCCGCAAGACCTCGTTGGGGGTCATTTTCGACCAGCCGTTGTTGGCGGGCAATAACATGGGCGGCAAGTTGGCGTCGAACCGGGGGTTGGTTATTGACTCGTCGTTGGTGTTGAACTTGACCAACCGGCAGTTTGTTTACCACTCGCAGGCGTCAAAGAGCAGAAAGCCATTGAGCGCTGAGGAGAAGTTGTTGCGGGCCAAGGCGGTTGAAGCCAAGCGGAATGCCGAGCAAAAGAAGAAGCACGAGGAGCAGAAGAAGAAGCACGAGGAGCAGCAAAAGAAGCACGAGGAGCAGCAAAAGCAGCAGCAAAAGGGCGCCAACGAGTTGTTGTCGTTGTTGAAGAAAAAGGGCGCTGCCGAAGCTGCTCCAGAGTCCAAAGCCAAGCAGCACGATGACGATAGCAATGGGTACGCGCACAATCAGCATGCGATCAAACAGGTGTACAACCAGATCTACTCCAATGTTATGAGTCACGGGCCCCCGGGTCCTAACCCAGTCGCTGCGTACCCGCAAGTGGTGCCTCCACCCGGTGTGCCATATCCGTACTATGCGCCACCGCCAAATGGCATGCCCTTTCCCAGCCACCCATTTGTGCCACCTCACTTTCAGCAGCAACAGCAGGTGCCACCGCAGGTACCACCACAGCAGGCACCTCAGCAGGCACAGCAGCAGCAACAGCAGGCACCACAGCAACAGGCACCTCAGCAGGCACAGCAGCAGCAGGCACCACAGCAGAGACACGGCGAGGGTAACTTTAGAGGAAGAGGTGGCTCTAGAGGAAGAGGTGGTGCTCGAGGCAGAGGCGGGTCAGCGCCCAGGGGTAAAGGAAACGGCAAACCATTACACAAGGATGTGAACAAGTCAGCGGAAAAGGCTCAATCTGCCGCAGAGTAAATCATGGCCCACTCTGTTTGTCCAACAACATTTATATTTCATCATTTTTATTTCCAAAACCCCCTTTTTTTTTTTGATCAAAAAGTCTTGATATATATATATATATAGTCACTATGTACAATGTGGGTAGGAGGAAATGGCTTCAACTTGACTTTTCCGGTTTCTTCTTCCCCTTGAGCAAGTCTTCTCGGGTCACGTCCTTCTCACCGGGCAAATTCACCAATCCGAGCGAATCCCATTCGCTTTGTTCCATAAGCTGGTTATCCATGCGGCATTTGAGGTATTCCTTGGCCAAGATTCTGCAGTTGGGGGCGTTTTTGTTTTCGGTAAACTTCATGCATTTGAGGTATCGCGTCATTTGCTCCTTGCATTCTCCGTCGTGGTCCAATGGGAACGATCCTCTTTCGGGCGGTGTCGGTGTCCACGTACGAAAATTACCACCTGGAATGAAAATGCGGGGTTAGTATAAGCATGGGCAAAAACAGTAAGGGGGAGGAGGGTGGTGGTGGTACATACCTGGTGCTCCGCTTGCCATGGTTGAGTTGTGATGGTGGTTGGGAATATCAGCAGATTGGTTTTGAATTTTTCAGAGCCCGCGCACGATGCGAGAGAGAGAGTGTGTGTGGGTGGAGTGGTGATGCAGAGTGGTGGAAGGTGGATGCCTATTTGGGAAGTCTACAATATAGTCACGTGAGTGCTGATTTTCCACTTTTTCAGTCGGCAACAAAAAAAAAAGAACAGCAGGACAAAGCCGTTAACCACGGGCAAGGGCATGTCCTAAACGCCGAATGGTTTTGAACGTCACCATTTGTTTCCGCAAAGTAGCTGATGTGGGGAGGGGGGGGAGAGAAGAAGATGTTCTTTTTTTCTTTTCTCCACTCCACCACCTCCTCCCCTCTTTCACCGAGGGAGAAAACAAGGCAAGCCCAAGTCACAACGGGGGGGTGGGGCACAATTCAATCCTAATTCAACCGGTGGATGATTCAAGTTTTATTTTCTCATTTTCTTTTCTTCTTCTTGTTGCTCTTACCCCCCACTTTTCTATTTTTTTTTTAAACGCCGATTGGCAGGTCCAGCAGCATTCCCACACACCTTCCCAAGGTGAGACCCACGGTGGGGTGGTGAGAGAGTGAGAGAGTGAGAGACAAAGAGTGTGTGTTGTACCAAGTAGTGCTCTACTTTCCTTCCCTCCCCCGCGCTCAATCTGAGGCTCTTTGCTTTCTTGCGTTGATGTCGTATGCGCATTGGATTTGACCTGAAACGGATTTGTCGCCTTTTTTTTGTTTTTTGGCCCCAATGCGCGCTCGGCCCAAGGGAAGCCAAGGGCTCAGCTGCCAACCGGGGCCAGTCTGAGCCAGCGGTTGTACTCCGCTTTTTTTTTTTTTACGGTGACAAGCATGGGCTGCTAGGCTGGTTGAGTTCACACCGTGCTTGATTATCTGCCCTGTCCCTCGCCACACTGTGTCTGCTGTTGCCTCTCCCGTGGTGGGCGTTTCCATTGTTGTTGTCAATTTGTCCAAAGCATGTGGGAGATTTTCTGTTCTTTGTTTTCTTTTTGTTGTTGTTTTCTTTTTTCCTTTTTTTTTTTTTTTTTGGGTTGGTTGTAAAAAAAAACAGAACAGTTTGTTATAAAAATCAAAAGAGACCCTCCCCCGTCAAACGACTTGGCAATCACGTCTCCCTCCAAAGAGCTATTGCCACTACTGCTACTACAACCACCACCACTGTGTGACATTGCTCTCAAGGAAATACAACCGGCTCTTTTTGCATTCCATTCTCCCGTGCCGCCATTCTTCCCGCTTCTCCACATTCTCCAGGTTTTTGCTCAATTTCACCATTGAAATCCAGCCCATTCTTTTCCCAGCCAGTTAGAAAAGATATCGACCCAGCTGAATACCGTTGGCCAGAGTCTCATCAACAAGCTACCGACTCTTCGACAACAACACCCAGCAACACCCACCAACATTGACTACAATTCACACCCACGCACCAATACTCAAAACTAATATTGTCCAGTTTTCATTGGCGGCCCGGAAAAGAAATTATACCAAAAAAAAACACTAAAAGAAATTTTTCACAAGCGGTTTCCTCCCCCTCGTTCACATCCTTCAAAGTGCTGAAAATTTTCACCACCATTTCACCTTTTAACCCTCCAAAGCAAACACCCTCAGGCTACATCTCACAAGCAACACTCCTTCTTCCCAACTCCACCACAACCCCACTGTTGCGTACCACCCTGTCCCTGTTGTGCTTTCCCATTTTTTCCCATTAAATTTTTTTTTTTTTTTGCTTCCTTTTGCCCATAGAGAATTATACACTCGTACGCCGAGGACTATAAACACAGACACTCCCACTTGACTCCACTCCCACACCACTCCACACCACTCCAGCAAACCATGTCCAGCGAACTCAAAGCTAGAGAAATCTTCAACGATTTCGCCACTGCCGGTGACAACCAAGAAAAGATCTTGACCTTGCCCGACTTTATCAATGTCTTGTCGCCTCTCCAGACCGATATCCCCAAACCCGCGTTTTCCTTGTTGTATATGATTGCCGATTCCGAAAAGAAGGGGTTTGTTTCGGAACAAAACTGGCTAGATTTCATACAAACGTTGACCTCCCCCGATGGCGAGTACAAGTTGTTGTACAAGTTTCTTTCCGGCGGCAGCAGCAGCACCACCACCACCAACAGCACCCACAACAACCCAATCACCTACCACCAATGCGTCGACATTTTGAACAAGGTCAACAGCTCCATCGACCCCGGGTACCAGCAAAAGCTCATAAAACTAAACTGGATCTACTTTCCCAAGTTTTTCGAGCCCACCGGCGCCATTGAATTTAACGACTTTGTCACCTTGATTAGTTTTTTGCCCGTCACCAAACTTATCGGCAACTTTGAAGTTGCGTCGTCGAAGCGAAAGACTATTTCTGGCGACCAGTTGGTGAACTTGTTGACCACCAACTTGAGCCACAAGCTCTCCAACAAGTTGAAGGCCAACTTGCACAATGTCACCGACTACTTTGGCGACAAGAAGGAGTTTTCATTGTCCAACTTGTTGTTTATCTACGACACTTTGAGCAAGGTGGACTTGATCAACGAGGTTATTGTCAATACGCCACCCACGACAAAGGACAAGGACGACATTGTCATCAACAAGAGCGATTTGTACGCCCACTTGAACGATCCATTGTTGAAGTCGGCCAACTTTAAGCCCGTCTCCTCGTTGGAGCTCGACTTGTTGTTTTACTTGATCAACAAAAAGTCCACCGACGATATTCCGCGCAAGGAGTTGGTGTCGTTTTTGAACCCCAGCTTTAACAACAACTTGAGCTCGTTGTCGCCCATTTTCGAACACCCCAAGAGTCGCCACAATGCTCTTGAGCCAAAGGATAACTTTTCGTTGATGCCATTCTACGACTCGTTGTACTCGTTCTTTTTGGGGTCCATTGCCGGGTGTATCGGCGCCACCGCTGTCTACCCCATCGACTTGGTCAAGACGAGAATGCAGGCCCAAAAGCACAAGGCGTTGTACGACAATTCGTTGGACTGTTTTAAAAAGATTCTTAGAGCCGAAGGGTTCAAGGGCTTGTACTCTGGTTTGGGCGCCCAGTTGATTGGAGTTGCCCCCGAGAAGGCCATCAAGTTGACTGTGAATGACTTGGTGCGTGGGATTGGTTCCAAGGAGGATGGGTCCATCACCATGAACTGGGAGATTGCCGCCGGTATGTCTGCTGGTGCGTGCCAGGTTATTTTCACCAACCCGTTGGAGATTGTCAAGATTAGATTGCAAATGCAGGGCAATGTCAAGGCGGTTGCCGGCGAAATCCCAGTGAAGCACCTTACCGCGGCCCAAATTGTAAAGCAGTTGGGGTTGAAGGGTCTCTACAAAGGTGCCACCGCCTGTCTTTTGCGAGACGTTCCATTCTCGGCCATCTACTTTCCCACCTATGCCAATTTGAAGAAGCACATGTTTGGCTTTGACCCTCAAAACACATCGCACAGACTTTCCACCTGGCAATTGTTGGTGTCGGGCGCCCTTGCCGGTGCCCCCGCCGCCTTTTTCACCACCCCCGCCGACGTTATCAAGACGAGATTGCAAGTTGCGGGCAAAAAGACCGACATCAAGTACAAGGGGATTCTCGACTGTGGGGCCAGCATCCTTAGACAAGAAGGGTTTTCGGCCTTTTTCAAGGGGTCCATTGCCAGAGTGTTTAGATCCTCGCCCCAGTTTGGGTTCACCTTGGCCTCTTATGAGTTTTTGCAAAACATGTTCCCCTTGCACCCACCCATTACGCGTGAATCCAATTTCAAGGCCATTAGCGGGTACCCTGGTGTGTACAACTTGACCAACGACCAGGTGTACAACTCGCAACAGAGGGGCGAACGGTTGATTTTGATGAACAAGTCCGACATTGTCCCTGACACGCCAAAGGGCAGCGACACTTTGGTCAAGTTGCCTGCTGACTATGTGTACAAGTCGCAGGATGCCATCAAGTTGTTGCTCGACATTGATTACAAGTTTGGAAACTTTAACTATGCCTCCTACTTGAACTATATCCAAAAGAAGTAATGACAAACATTAAACTGGGCAACACCAACATCTTGACACCAACACCTTCACAGCAACACCTTCACAGCAACACCTTTTCCCCCTCACACACACCATCCGCCCTCGTTTGGCCCCAAGCTAGAGTTTTAACGTATAGAGTCTACCCCCTTTTTTTTTAACGACCCCGGCATTTCCAACGAACCCTGATTTTTTTTTGTTTTTGCACACACACATATATTCATATTGTATAAGTTTCAAATATCGTAGCCATTTCCTCCTGGTTGGTAAAGGTGAGACCAAGTCGTAGGCAATTTGGGTTTTCCTCGTGCATTTGAATCATTTGGATCAACCTAAAGTTTTTCAAGTATCCGTGCTGCTGGAAATGCAACGGAATCTGAAACTCGACCCGGTTGTCAGCACTGGCGGCACCATTGGCGCGGCTCAAGTCAATCATGACAAACGTATTCACACCCACATTGTATATCAAATGGTTGTCAAACACCTCAAACTGCTGAAACGGATTATTGTCGTGGTTGTACCGCGTCAAGTCCATTGTCTCACCCGTGTTTGGGTCATAGTACACAATATCGTCCTTGCGCACCACCAACACCCTGTCGTCATTGCGGACAAAAATCTTTCTCGCCACCTCCTTGACTTTGGTGGTCTTTTTCGTGGCATAGTCGTAGATAAGCATCACGGTTTTGGCGGCAACATAAACCTTGAGCTTATTCACGACAATTTGCGACTCGAGCGGAATGACGGTTTTCAAATCCACCCGGGAAAAAGAGGTGAATCCCTCGTTGCCAATTTCCATCCGGAGCAAGTCGCCATGCAGGGTGAGGATATACAACACTCCATCGTGAATCACACACGAAGCAATATGCAACCCCTTGTCGTTTTGGTACGTGTCATTCTTCAACACATAGTGGGGGATACCGTAATCGTGGTGCTCGGCATACTCCTGCACCAAGGCGGATACCACCTCTTTCTGCTGGTCTGGGCCATTTGACGCGTCTGCTGCAGCTGCTGCAGATTCGGCAAGAATCAAATTCATTTCGGCAATCGTCTTGGGCGGGGTTTCCCTCGTGGGGGAAACCAATGGCATCCCCACCGCCAAATACACCCGCTCGCGAACACTGGGACTCATCTTGGCGCCACGCACACATGCATAAAACCAATCGGTACAATCCTCCCACACAAACTTGGCAACCAGGTTGATTCGCACAAACCGCACAATCGTATTCAACCGGCCCTCCCTCTCCAATTGGTCAAACTTGAAACAGTGCATGGCATCCCCCTGACCACCACCACCACCACCACCCACGATTTCAAACTCGAGACCGCTGCTCCGGAGCGACACCCGCTTGCGGCGATAATACTCCAGGATATGGCACTTGGAAATCATGCCCTTGTCATCTGTGCCCGACCGGAAATGATACGTCTCGGAAACTTCGTGGATCTTGCCCGTGCGGGTGTTTTGAAAGCAAATCGACGTGTACTGCGACGTGATCCCGGTGGGCGGCGGCGGTGGCGTCATCATCATCGTTGCTGTGGCCGCTGTGGTGGAGATGTTCCAGCGACACACTAGTAGAGTGTCTCTATTGATTTGGGAAAAGACATACCCGCGCGGCACGAGTTCGGCATGGTATTTGGGGGTCAAAGCCGGGATAATGTCAGTCTTGTTGTGGTGGTGATAGGGAGAATGTAAATCAACCCCGCCAGTGCGTAGGTTGAGCAATCCCTGTGGCGATAGACTCCATTTGTGAAACTGTGATTGGTCAACCTGTTTCCTCCGCTTCTTGATCTTGGGATTTCGAATGGAGTCATCTTGTTTGCGTTCGTTCTTCTTGCTGGAAAACGAGGATGGAGTGGATCCTAAAGAAGAGGATGATGATGATGATGATGATGTGGTACCCCGTGCGTCCTGACGCCGTTTCTCGGCTTGGACCATGTTGTTGTGGTACTTTATCAGTGAAGGAATGGCCCCATTCACAATCTTGAAATATCTCCTCTTCTCGTGGTCGTAGTAGTAGCCCGGTATCTCTGGTAGATTCGACATGTGGCCTAGGGGGGGTGGGGATGTTGATGGGGAAGTATCAAGTAAAAAAAAAAAAAAAAAAAAAAAAAAAAAAAAAAAAAAAAATAGATACAACAAGGGAAAGTATAACCAAAACACATGTCACGAGCGGTGTATCTCTCGAAATACCTACAGACAAATACGGAGAAGGAGGATGAGGAAAAGAGGAAAAAGAAAAGGAGGAAGAAGCAGAGGGTAGACCCCAGCGTCGACCCCAGCGTCGTTATCGAAACGCCATACCAGAAGGATCTTCCCCCTCTCGATGACGGCGATGCCGATGGTGATGAGGAGAAGGGGGAGGTGCACATGTCACTGGAAACCAACGAACTTGCACCGGTGCGAGTAGCACTAAAACAAAAGGTTAATCGCGGGTTCAAGCGAATAGACGACGGCGCCATAGTCACGCCTCAGCCACCGGCCCTGCAGCAGCAGCAGCAGCAGCAGCAGCAGACAGCGACCGTGTATCGAGATTCGTCCGGGCGGGTCGTTGACATGGAGCAGCGCAAGCTCCAGCTCGAGGCTTCCCGGAAAGAACACGAGGAGTCACAACGAGTCACTGAGATTAGAACGTCCAAGGAGGACCAACTCCGCCAGGAACGAGAGCAGGACCAATTACGGCGGCCCACGCCGAGCCGCAATTTCGAAGACCCCATTTCTGCATTCAAGGACGAGCAGGAGGATGCGTCGGTGTCGCGATTTGTCTACAACAAGGGCGTCAACCCTCCCAATCGGTTTGGCATCCCTGCGGGGTATTTCTGGGACGGAATTGATCGATCGAATGGGTTTGAGGAATTGGCCATGCGACGCCAGACCGAAGCTAGCTATCAAAAGATGGACTCAAAGATGACCGAAACGTATGAGATTGATCTGGAGTAATGGTGAATATGTTGTATACATAAAAAAATAAAAATCTATTTAGTCAACCGGTTCACTTCATTGTGTAGTTGTGCCATTGTCTCGCAAAGCTCCATAAAGAGATTGTACTGGGACTTTATCACATTCAATATGCTCAAGAGATTGCCAAACCCCTCGGTGCAGCTCTTTTCCAACCCCGTGAGGATCGAGTCCAACTCGCTAATCACCTGCTCGTACTGGTTCGACACCTCGTGGTACTTTTGAATCTTTTTCACAAAAAACTCATTCAATTGGAATGACGACGAGAGCTTGGTGCCCGGTGTGCTCAACTGCAACACCAACTGCATTATTATGTTGATATCATCGGCCAATTCATTATTCAGGTTCTTCAACTGGATGAGCTGGTTCGAGTCGAACCGCAATGCCTGCTTGGTGGACAATAATTTGTTTTGCAAGTAGCTGATATCTTGGGGGATGGTGTTTATCAAATAGTCATGCTTGGACAAGTCTGAATTCAAGGTGGTGGCAATCAAGTGCTGGGTGTTTATGTAGTGGTCAAATTGTTCCAACTCGTTTTTGATCTGGGGTGGTAAGTCGCCTACTCTGGTCATGGCCGTTAGCTGTGGTGCTTGCTGTTGTTGCTGCTGCTGTTGTTGTTGTTGACCAAAGAGACCACCAGATTGTTGTTGTTGACCAAAGAGACCACCAGATGGTTGTTGTTGACCAAAGAGACCACCAGATGGTTGTTGCTGCAGCTGGCCAAAGAGACCACCGGATGGTTGTTGCTGTTGCTGTTGACCAAAGAGACCACCGGATGGTTGTTGCTGTTGCAGCTGGCCAAAGAGACCACCGGATGGTTGTTGTTGTTGCTGCTGCTGCTGCTGCTGTGGTTGACCAAACAACGAGCTTGTTTTGTTTCCGAAAAGTCCCCCTGTACTAGAATTTGTTCCAGTACTGCCTCCAAACAATCCGCCGCCGGTACTACCCGCCGTTCCTGTATTCGATGCGTTGCCAAACAATCCCCCGCCGGTGGTGTTTATCGTGGGCTTGTTTCCAAACAAGCCACCACTACTGGGCTGCTGTTGGGTGTTTTGTTGTCCAAACAATCCGCCAGATTGTTGTTGGGGTTGTTGCTGCTGCTGTTGTCCAAAGAGGCCACCTGATGGCTGTTGTTGTGAGTTTTGTTGTTGTTGGTTCTGTTGTCCAAATAGCCCTCCTCCAGTGGTGGCGGGCTGCGAGCCAAAGGGACTGGCGCTCAGGTTACTCGTCCCAAACCCCCCAAAGGAGGGCGCTGCTCCTGATTGTGTTGCTCCAAACATTTGATCAATTGATAGAACTCGTGACGATGATGATGATGATGATGATGATGATGGATGGAGGTTTTCAAATCTTTGGTTTTTTTTTTTTTTTTCTCCAAGTTTTTTCTTTGTTTGTTTTTGTCGTTTTGGTTTAAATGGAAGTTGGAATCCAAGAAGAAGGGGACAAGACAAGAAAGAACCACAAAAAAAGGAGATTCCCCAGGATGAATGGCCTGCGATCTGGGTTGAGGAGCAAGATCGACGCGTTGATAAAGGAGGAGATTGAACTACTGCGACGGGAGGACCAGAAAACTATTGCGGATCTACGACTAGAGGTGGAGACCTTGAAACAAACTGTTGAACGGCAAAACAAGATAATTGGCCAGCTACGACTCCGTTCCCGGCCAAACACTCTGCCCGTATCGCCAATAAAAAGAAAAGAAGAGGCTTCCTCTTTTGAGCAGACGCGTCATTTGCAGCAGCATGCGTGGCATCCACACGCATACGGCCACCACAATGACAAGAAGGCAAAACTCGCGAGTGATGATGTTTACGTGTTGTCGACGCAGTACTCCGACGACGAGGAGAAACTGGGCGGCACCGAGGGGGGTGAGATGATAAGGGGTGAGATGATAAGGTCTAGTCCCGTTAAACTACCGGTTCCAGACCCCGCTGGGGATGTCTTGAAGATTCCTCCACCCACAGCCGCCGCCGCTGGCCCTGTCGATGCATTGCACAATGTCCCCCAGTTGAATCCAGAAACCACTCTGGCGACGCAGTACTCTGCAAGCCTGCCCGAATCGTCGCAGCAACTTTCACAAGAGCCGGACGGCTCGCCGTTAAAGAACGAGGTTATTGACGATTCGCAGGACGACGATTCAACAGAGTGTTTAACAATAGCCGAGACCAAGCCCATAAACTACCAGCCCATAAACTACCAGCCCATAAACTACCAGCCCATTATCGTGCCCCCACACCTCAACACAATCATCCAGAAACGACAATTTTTGGAACAGACCCTAGTGGTGAAATTCAACAACGACCCCAATTTTCAAATCAACTTGGCGGAGCACCCAATCAAACAGATTTCATGGGACTTTTCTGATTTCCGGCCCAACCCCCAGTATAGACGCGACGGCATGGCGTCTTTTCTCAAAAACCACCGGATAATGGACCAGAAACGGTACGACAAGTTCAAAAAGTTTTACCAAGCCGCCAACGGCACCCACTCCCGCACCCCGGCCCAGGAGTTTGTTTGTGATGAAGACGGCTTCGAAGACAAGCTTTCACAAATATTTGACAAGTTTGCGTCGCCGCCGGGGTTTATGAAGAGCGAGTTTCCCGACACCCAAGAGTTGCATGAACGTCGCGAGATTGTGCAACAGAGGCAGGCAAAGAGGTTGGCGAGGAGGATTGGGGCGTGCTGCTTGGTTGATGTGGGGGGACACCAGGTGGGGGAGTTTGTGTTTGTGTGTGAGATATTGAACCAGTATGTGCGGCAGGGGAGGTTCTGCATTGTATAGGTGTGTAGGTTGTGCGGGATAAAGCCATTGTGTGCTGTGTGTGCTGTGTGTGCTGTGTGTTTCTTGTGTGTGGTGACTCTGCTGTCTCCCAGTCTTTGCTGTTTCCAGAAGGAGACACTTTACAAGGCCTGCCCAATCCGAAAGGGGGATGCGATTAGTTGCGGACACAAAGGAGAGGAACCGGGAAGAAAGAACAAGAAAGCATTTATCAATGTTGGCTGGACACGCCTGTGGTGTCTACAACTGAGATATTCTGGAAGTTGCAAGAATTATGGGCTCCTTCGTCTCCAGTGTAGATTTACTCTCCCCCCCC
>JAKTZW010000443.1:0-24479 GCA_030579015.1 Zhuliangozyma blackwelliae | reverse complement strand
CAGGGCAGACAAGGGCAGGGCAGGACACAGAAGGACACAGAAGGAGAAGGTGGAAACGGCTCCTCCAGGCGACGCGCGTTTGCTTGAAAAAAAACAGCCGTGCCCGCATTGACAGTGTTCCAGCGGGGCCGGTAACCTAGCCATTGCCGGCCGCGGTGGTTGGTAGCGTCCCATCGCCAAGAGAAATATCCCTCCCTCTCTCCCACACACAACTACAAACATTCATATAGCCAGGTTGTCCTTGCCTCCTCGACAAAGGTCTTGTCTTGACATGTTATATAAACAAAATAAACGAGAGTAACAAATCCAGCAGAGTGCTTTGCACTTTGCATTGCACTTTTACAACTCAAACCTTCTCTCGGCCTCCTTCCAGTTGATCACGTTCCACACGGCCTTGGCAAAGCTAACCTTGTCATTCTTGTACGCCAAATAATAACTGTGCTATATTCAGTCTTGTTAGTAATCAATTGTGTCAAATGTGCAAAGATTCCCCCCCTTGATACATACCTCCCAAAAGTCAATTCCAATCAATGCCTTTTGTCCCGCAGGGACAGGGTCCTGGTTGGCGGTGGTGATAACCTCAATCTGCCCGCCATTCTCATCATTCTTGACAACCCACACCCACCCCGACCCCTGGATCGATGTGCCCTTTTTGTTAACAAGGTCAATCAACTTTTCAAACGAGCCAAATTGCTTAACAACCTGTTTGCCCAAGGGCGAGTCCTCGGATGGCAACTTGCCGCCGCCCTGGCTGGGTGGCGCCAAGTTCTTCCACCACAAGCAGTGGTTGACATAGCCACCGCCGTTAAAGGTGATGGCCTTTTGCAACTCAATCAACTTCTTAATCTCGCCCTTCTCCTTGGCCTCAACTGCCTGCTCAATGGCAGCATTGTAGTTGGTGGTGTATGCCTGGTGGTGCTTCTTGTGGTGCAACTCGTTGATCTCCTTGGTGATGTATGGCTCGAGGGCGTCGTAGCCATAGTCCAATTCAGGGAGAGACACCTTGGTCCGTCTGGCCATGACGGGGGCGGCAATGGTGGCAGCAGCAGTGAATGCAGTGAATGCAGCGGGTCTGGCAGCAATACGGGTTGAGGCAATGACGCTGTACATGATGATCTGCATAAATGGTTAGTATTGTGTTATACACCTTCAATTGATCCACACCCACAACACACACAACACAAAACACACACACGTACTCTTTCAATTGGCTTGGTTTAGGTGGAGGAGCAAACAACAAACAAAGGGGGCATTGCCTCCTTATAAGTCGCATTTGAAAATCTATATATAAAATTGGAATTTGTGCACGACCCGGGGCAGCGGTTACATCATCTACTGTGGCTGTCTGTCTTCCATGCTGGTATTCAACCTCCACCACCTGGATTAGACACCAGCGGGATGGACAAGGATGGGTGAGGCACCTACTTCTCTGCTAGGGAACTACATGCTGACTCAACTGTGGCAATCTCCTTCTTCTTCACCCCCCGCCTTGGACCCTCCTCTTGTTTGCTTTGTAATTAGCAAGGTTGCTATTGGAGGAGACAACGGAAAAAAAGGGGAGGAATGCCAGATTTCGGAGCCGTGACTTTTTTTTGTGACACGTGACACACCACTACTATACACTCCTGAGCGCCATGCTACATCCTCTCGACAGGGGTCACGCCCAACAAGGTCATACCGTTGTACAACACTTGTCTGGCCGAGGAGTACAACGCCAACCGCGCAGCCGCCAACTCCTTCTCCTGGCCCGCCACCCACAAAATGTCATAGCACGACGAGACAATATGGGTCAAGTTGAACAAGTACGTGACAATGGTTGATGGCTCGAGCGTCTTGGCGGCGCGCTTAATCACGTCGGGGTACTGCGCAATAGTTCTGACCAAATTCACGGCGCATGGCTCCGTCAACAAACTATAGTCAATCTCGTCCACCTCCTTAACGTCGTCGCTCGCCTTTCTGGCAACCGAACATAAACGCGAGTGCGCATACTGCAAGTACGGACCCGTGTCCCCTTCAAACGACGTCATCCTGTCCCACTTGAACTCGTAGTTGTGGATCCGCTTGGCCTGCATGTCCTGGATCATAATGGCCGAGATCCCAACCAAGTCGGCAATCTTGTCCGGGTCCTCAATCTGAGCATACTTGTCCTCGTTCTTCTTCATAACTTCGTGCATCTTGCTCTTGACCTCCTGCAAGATCTGGTCCAAAAACACCACAGTGCCCTTTCGGGTCGACATTCCTTGGACCAACCCGTAGTTGACGTGCTCCAACGTCGAGGCCCATGGCAAGCCCATCTGCTTCAAAATCTCAAAAAACTGGGCGCAGTGCAAGTCCTGCTGGGCGGCAATGACATAAATCATCTTGTCAAACTTGTACGTTTCATACCGCTTGATGGCTTCGCCCACGTCACGCGTAAGGTAGAGCGACGTGCCATCGGACTTTTCCACCAATGCCTTGCCCAACTTTTTGTTGAATTTGGACAAGTCAATGAGCTTGGCCCCGCGGTCAACGTGGATCAACCCCTTTTCCTCAAAGAGCTTTTTGGCATTTTCCATATTTTCCTGAGGCACCTGCGACTCGCCCGAGTACACGTCGTAGTGGATATTGAGGCGCGCATAGGTGTCAATGTACTTTTCAATCGAGAGATCGCGGAACCGTTTCCAAAGCTTTAAAGCGCTCTCGTCGCCATCCTCCATGCGTCTGAAAAACTTTCTCGCATCTTCGTTGGTTTGCGACTGGATCTTCTTTTCATCCATCTCGGAGGCGTCAATCTCGCCGCTCTCGGCACCCTCCGGGGCTTCTGCTGCTGCTGCTTCTGCTGCTGCTGCTTCTGCTGCTGCTGCTGCTGCCCCGGTGGCCTCGTCAGTCTCTCTCTTGACATCCTGGTTCACCTTGACGTAAACTTCAAACAAGTGGTTGATTGGGTCCTGGGCCAACTTTTCCTCCGACCCATACTTTTCAAACCCAACCGCCAACAAGCCAAACTGCTTGCCCCAGTCGCCCAAGTAGTTGATCCGAGTCACGTCCCACCCAATCTTTTCGTACAAGTTGGAAATGTACCCTCCAATAATGGTGGACCGCAAGTGGCCAGCATGGAATGGCTTGGCGATATTGGGCGACGAAAACTCAACAATAATCTTTTTGCCCAATCCCAACGGCAAGTATCCGAAATCGGTCTTGCGCTTCAACGAGTCCTCAATGGCCAATCTAAACAAGAGCTTGGGTTCGAAAAAGATTTGCAAAAAGGGACCCTTGGCAGAGACTTCCGAAATGAACTTGCCCTTGTCAAACTTGTCCGCCAACTCCTTGGCCTTTTCATCCGGTTTGACGCCCTTGAATCTCAACCGGGGGATGGGCACCGTCAAATCGCCCTGTTCCAATGTCTTGGCCGTGTCCAAGGCCTGAAAGAGAATGTCCTTGTCAACGCCAGAAATGCGATGCAACTCATCGGTGATGTAGTTTTTAAACACGTCAACGACATTGTACTCCGGCAACGAGTCCGCGACTGCCGGTGGCTGCGACAAGCCAACTTGCTTCAAGCCTTCGGTGATTGAATTTACAGACATGTGTCGTGTGGGTATTGAGGTGAGGCTTCTCTTCAATATTTGCATTGAGATGAGAAAATTTTTATACTCTGGCAGAGGAGCGCGCCTATCAAAACATTAAGGGAGAACGGATTCTGAGTCATGTGCACACAGTTGGGGTGTTGTGACTCCATTTCAAAAGAGGGGCAGCTGTAGATGGGTTCCTTGAGCTGAAGTGATCCAGTGAGCCGCCCTTCCTTCCCCTCCGCCACCCCTCCTTCCCTCTTGCATCAATCCAGCGGTCTCATCCACTCCTTTCAGCTCAAGAACACACTCGATATATACATTTCTTTCGTAGTCTGCCAGCAAGGCAAAATCCATAACCAACAAAGACGATGGAGTGTTCCCTACACACTCTACTGAACTCGTCAAGGTCTATCTATCCACCTGCACACTCTACTAAAACCTATCCTCCCTCACAATTGATGCTTGTGGCGGGTGTGAAGCAAGTTCAGGTTGACACTGCGCTAAAAAGCGAGAAAATATATGTTACATATACACAACTCTCCTTCACCGCCACCACCCGCTTCATCCACACATGGACAATACAGACAAGATCAAACAGCTCCAGGAGATGGGGTTCTCCCAGGAGCAGGCAGAAGACGCATTAAAACTCTCCAATGGCCTGCTTGAACAAGCCATTGCCCACTTGTTTGGCGAGCCCATAGAACAGGAACAACCCCTCCAGCCACTCTTGTCAAACGTGCCCCAGGAGAACCGCTCTCAGTTGGTCCGGTACGAGGACACGGTTGACGTGGCCAATCCGGGGGATATCCCCAATTTGGAGACATTTACCAACCCACCGGCCGAGTACATTGACTGGAGCAACAGCAACAATAGTAACACCAGCAACAACAGCAACAGTAACAACAGCAACAACAGTAACAACAGCAACAACAGTAACAACAGCAACAACAACAGCAACAACAGCAACAACAACAGCAACAACAGCAACAACGAGAACCAGCCCCCTGAATCTGTGTTTGATAACCCCTCCGAGTTTGTTCGCGAGGCTGGGGTGCCTCCCGCCATCTTGCCCAGAAGGGCACAAACTGTTCCTGGGTATATCCTCCCAATGTTGATCATTATATCGCAGGTGGGCGAGTTTAGGGAGATATTCCTCTCCGACACCGACTTTGACTATGGCTTTGATAGCAATTGGTACAATGACGAGTCGGATTTGGAGGTGGAGGTGCCCGAGCGGTACCAGCACTGTGTTGCGTCGTTCCGGTTTGTCGCCGAGGTGCAGCGCCTCGTGGGGTTCTTGTCGCCCATGTGCGGAAGGTCTTTTGTTAGTGGTGCCAGCCTCTTTGAGAACTTGCCGCCCGAGCTCCAGCAACAGCTAGACAATGACGTGCACGACTTGGAGGACGTGATCAAGGTGTTGTACAAGCATTTGGACAAGGCGGCGCGGGATGTGTTTGGCAAGCCTATAGAGCCGGTGTTTGTCAATATTGTAACCACCGAAGAGGACGACCTCGACCAAGACATTGATGTGTCGATACTCCAGATTGAGAATGACAAGCGCGGGGCGACTTTACAAGAGTCGTTTGACAATTTGCTCTGGGATGATGCCACGTTGGAGGGCGCGAGCTTAAAGACGTTGGCGCCATTGTTGACCATCCAAATCATTGGCGACGACGACGGCTACCAGAGCCAGCCGTTGCAATTGCCCGAGTTTTTCCACCCGGGGGTATACTCCACCGAGTACAAGCCCGTGGTGAAGGAGATGCAGCAGGGGAAATGGGAGCTGGCCAAGGCGCGCACGGCCGTGACTTCCAAAATCATGGGGTTCAACTCGTTTGAAGGGAAAAAGATTAAAAAGATTCTCCAAACCTCGGTTGACTACTTGGGAACCCTTGAGCATGAACAAGAAGCGTACACCGACTTGAAGAGGTTGACTGACAACATTGCTGCTGAGCTGCAGCAGTTGAATGAGAAATTGCGGGACTTGAATGCCGAGTACACAAAATATGATATCCGGAATCATGAGAACGTGATCAGCATGGCGGTAGAGAGGGGGTTGGCGCGGCCGGCGAAATACGGACTCCTTGGCGTTGTGCTTTCGGACACGGAGTATATCTACCGCTCGGCGGCAACCACCAACGAATGGGTCTACTTTGGGGTCAATGCCAATGCGGACAAGAGCATAAATGCCTTCCGAACCGATACCATGAGCTTTGAAGACGTGGCGGCGGTTGTGATGGAAGAAACGAGGGACCCCACCAGACAGTTGTTGTTGTACTATGCCAAGGAAGGCGGCGAGTCTGTTGACATTGAGTTCTCGCTGCACTTTAAGGCCTTTTTCGCGGCTGATCGCGAGTTGTTGATGGAAGAGGTGGCGCTGTATGAAACCAAGGAGACGCAAATAAGTGTGGCGTCGTCAACTGACGAGGATGGATTGCTGCTGCAAACCGATACCAAACCCGATAGTGTATTGATTGATATATAGCTGGGTAGCATTTATTGGGGTGGGGTGGATAACGAGCAGGGAAAAGTAAAATCGAACAGAACAAACAGAACAAAAAAAAAAAAAAAAGAGGCCAACAAACGAACTCCACCCCGTTGTTACAATGGATTACACCGACGACCTAGAAAACAATAATCCCTTTGCTGAGCCACTGCCCAATGCGTACGATGGTAATCATGAGGGATTACAACAGGAGCAGGAGCAGGAACATGAACAACAGGAACAACAACAGGAGCATGAACGAGAGGGGAATGTACAACAGCAGCATGTACAACAACAACAACAGCAGCAGCAACAAACAACAAACCCGCTTTCGGAAGAATCCTTGAAAAAACTCATACCCGAAAGATTCACCAACCGGTACTCCATGACCATTGAGCTTGTTGGAATTGAGCGCAACAAGCTCGGGAACCCCATTTTGCGAATGGAGGTGGAGGTGAAAGGATTGCCAAAGTACCGACAAGCCAAGTACAAGGATGTGCGTCGTACTTATAGCGAGGTGGTGAAATTCAACAAGTACTTGAGCATTTCCAACTTGGAGCTGTTTGTGCCCATGATCCCCTCTGCCACCACCTCATTTCCGCCCAATGGCGACGACGAAAGGAAGCAGCTCATGGTTGTGTGGCAGGAATGGCTAGATAGAATCACCCAAAACCCCATATTGATTAGGGACGAGGAGTTTGTTTACTTTGTTGAGAATGATTTTGGGTACTCGGTCATCAACTCCAACCGCGAGTCGCCCGTTGCTAGTGGGTTGATGCGGAAGGCGTTGAAGCAGTTTGCCATCCCCTACGACCCGTACGAGGAGTTGGCGTCGTTTCGACCCACCATCAAGGGCGCGTACTTGGCGTGCCAGAAATTGCACAAACAGCTCGATCGGCACTCGAAAGCCGAGAAGCAGCTCTCCATCCATGTGTTTGACATGTCCAACAAGTTGGGGGCCTTGGCCCAGGTGGAAAACACCCACCCGGGGATGAAGAATATGTGGGAGAAGCTCGGCAAGCTCACGCAAGTACAGTCGGACTTGACCCTTGTCGACTCAATCAGCGAAATGGGCACGCTCGGCGACGGGATCCAGTGCTTTATTGACGACTTTTACCAAATCAAGGAGGCCTTGACCAATAGGCACCTCATTATGCGGGAGCTCTTGCAGTCGCAGGCGCAGGTGGAGCAGAAGCACTTGCACGCCAGCAAGATCAAGAGCAGGTCGTCGTTGGACCCGTTCAAAGTTGACGAGGCGTTGCGGTCGCTCGAGTATGCCACCAAGGTTCAGGAGTCGCTAAACAGCCAAATCCAGAGAATTTCGGGCGAAATGTTGTTTGAGAAACGCGAGGTTGTTGAGTTTACCGAGAGAAAGCTACAACGGCTTTTGAAGGCGTTTACGTTGCACAAGGTGGACCACCATCGCCGGATCTTGAAGCACTTTGAAAAGATACGCCTCGACGTGCGCAGCGTGGATGAAAAGGGCGGGCTCTCGCGGCTCAATCGCGATAACCTAGCCAATATGAAGCACAACTTGACGCAGTCGCAATCCACCAAGGGCGACTCGTGGTCGTCCAGGACATTTAGGTCGTTGGAGAAGGATGAAGAGGAGAGGGAACAGAAGAAGAATGCCTTGACCTTTAGCGACAGCGGCGTGGTTGATCCCAAAAACGCTGCTAGCCTCTTGGGCGTGGCCACCTTTTGAAAGCTACAGTTGTATAGTCCAGCCACAATATATATGGTAAACACTTTGCGCGCGACATTAGATTCTTCTTTTTTTGTCTCTCTCTTGTTTTCCTTTTTTTTTTTCTCATTTGAAGCCGTCTGCCAATACACACAGATAAATCCCCTACCCCAAGCAAAGACAAGACAAGACAAGACAAGACAACCAGGTTGAAACAGCCAAGCCAAGCCAAGCCAACCACATACACACATACAGAAAGAGAGAGACACAACCTAAGAAGAGCGATGGAAGCGGAAAAATGACGAGCAACGAAACTAGACACATTAACGAGGGCAATGAAGCAGGCCATATCACGATGGGCCTCACACCGGAAGAGTGCCAAGACACTTTGAAACGAATAAAGCTTATGAAACTCACCGAGCTTAGAGATGTTTGCCGATCGATGGGTATAACGATTAAGGGGATAAAAGCACAGGTGATGGAGAGGATAGAAGCGTACTTTGTCAATGGCATGCACCTTTCAGACGGGTTGAGGTTGATGGCGATGCGGGCGCTAATATTGAGACGGTCAATCACCCCGGACATACCGTCGTATCGAGAGATTTATGAAGCGTTTGAGCAGAAAAGGCTCGGTACTACAGAGCTACGACAGGGCCACCAACAAGCTTTGGCACTGGCACCGGCACCGGCGCAGCCACAGGTGCCCACACAAGCACCGGCACGGGCACCGGCAAATAAGGCTGCTGCTGCTGGTGCACGTATACGCGGCGAGACTCCCGCGTACAGGGGACACGTTATATACTTTCGCGAGAGCCCGTTCTTCAAGCTCCGGCGGTTGGTCCACGGGAGCCCGAAACGGTTGGAAGCGACGCGCGGCAAGAGGACTGAGATTTACACATTCAAGTTTGAAAAGGATGAGTGGGGGCTTTTGCATGGAGGCGGCTCCAACATTAGATTGTACGTCTTGTGTGGCAAGCAGCAAAACGAGGGATTGTCCTCCAACGATGTGCCGGTGGAGTTCCCACACCCCTTGGTGATCTCGGTGAACGGGACTCCCGTGGCACAGACGTTCAAGGGTATAAAGGGCCATGTGGGGACGAGCCAGCCGGCCGATATCACCCACCTCGTAGACGCCCCGCCCCGTCCCAATAGCATCAAATTGGAGTACCACCAAACCCAGGAAAACTATTTCGAGTACCTATACATTGTTGAGGTTGTGCCGCTTGATGAGGTGCTACAGCGAATCTTGTCCAAGCCCAAGATACACAAAAACGCCACCATTGCTAGGATACAAGCGGAGAATGAGGACGAGGATTTGCAGGTTTCCACCTCGTCAGTCTCGCTATGCGACCCCATAGCCTATGTCAAGATGAAGCACCCCGTGCGGTCGATATACTGCAGCCACGTGCAGTGCTTTGATGCCAAGGTGTACTTGCAGTCCATGTTGCAACTACCAACGTGGATCTGTCCGCATTGTCAAAAACCGTTCCGGATCGACGACTTGGCCGTGTGCGAGTACTTTGAGGAGGTGTTGGCGAATGTCGACGAGGAAACTGAGGATATCACTATCCACACAAACGGGACGTGGACGGCCGAGGATGCAGATGGTGACCTTGGCGATCTGGATGACGAGGGACGGCGACCAGGGACGGTGCCGCCAGAGGTGGAAATTGTGTCGCTCTCGAGTGACAGCGAAGAAGATGAGCCAGTGGCGCATGTGCGCGCAACGAGGGCAGTGCCGTCCCTGGAGCTGGAGGGAGAGGCAGCAGGGGAGGGGGGGCCGGATCCTGAGCCAACCGCACAATGGGAACCAACTGCACATACCGAAGCTGTGTCGGCAGACCAGCCGGACGATCCGAGCCCGGATATTGACGACTTGTTTGGAGACGATACTGTGAGCCAAGAGGAGAATGTAGGCTCTGGTGCCAATGTCGCTCCTCCAGAGCCCCCATCTCTGTCTCGAGAACAACCCGTTGTTGCTAGTGACACCGCGCCTGGGGAAGAACCGGCTCGTCATTCATCACCGACGGTCCCAGCCGCCCAGCCGCTTGCTCTTGATACACAAGCACCCACATCGCGAAACGGGTCGGCGTCGTTTTCTCGGTCTGGCTCCAGCATATCACCTTCTCTGTCGGGGGACACGCGTGAAAGCGAGGCTGAGAGGATACGGAGGATGAGACTGAAGCCCGCGCCTGATTTGTTTATTCGCAAAAGGCCCGTGCCCAACCCCAACCGACCTCCTCGACCTCCGCAGTCAAGTGCGCCAAGCCCAGGCTTTCTGACACGCAGCGATGGAGGCGCCGCCAGTCATAACTCTCCTGAACCGGGTCAATCTGTGGCTACGCTGACGCCGACGCCGAGGGTCGAGCCCAATGGTGCCAACGGCGGTGCTGCGCAGGCTACTCCTCGTGGACCAACCACGTATCAGCAACATGGAAATCTCAACATTGCAAGCGGGCCCGTGCGAAATACTAGCGCACCACCTGCTGCTGAAGCCGCTCAACCACATGTACATGCACCTGCGCCATTAGTTTCGCCCGATCAATCAATCGTATCAGCTTCTGCAGTATCATCTCAGGCAAGGCAAACAAGGGAGACTGGCGTAATGGCTGGTGGCAGCAGCAATCTCGCCCTTTACATTGCAAAATTAAAAAAGAAACGGGAGACCTTGGAAAGAGAGTGCCGCCAGGCTTATGAAGCACTCAAAGTTGCCCAGCTGATTGCGGCAACCGAGTTTGACAAGCACACCAGAGATCGAATTATCCAAATTGAGGCGTCAGTGACAGATGGAGCACAGTACTCTCTGGAAGAGGTAATCAAAGAGAGAAAACTCAAGCTTATCAATGAGAGAAGTCACGAGAAGGAAGCCATGTTGTCATCTCAGCATCAGCAGCGGTACAGGGTGGTACGCATGTACAAAGAAGCAGTTGACTGTGTTGATAGAGATATTGCGGCTGCGAATCTGGCATTGAGCAATGGGGGGGAAACACAAACAGAAACACAAACACAAAACGGCCATGCCAGTGTCGCATCTGGACCATCTTTGCCAACTACTGACCCATGGAGGTATCAGTATACTCAAAACAATGGCGGGGTACCTAATGGGCAAGTCTCTGGATGGTCGGTGCAAACTCCGACGAGAGAAGTAGGGCTGTTTCTTCCGCCTCAAGGGTCACATCCACAACTGCATCCACAACCACAAACACAACCACAACCACATTCACATCCACAACTGGAGTTGTCCCACCGTCACACTATACATGAAAACCGCCGCTCAAGACCCGCCTTTGATATCCAGCAGCATCACGACCTGCCGCTGAAACGCCAGAAAGTTAGTGGCATTCTTGGCATTGTGCTAAACGAAGATAGTCTTAGTATGGGACAGACTGGCGTCTCGCCTATCGGCGACCGTATCGACAGAATGAACTTGGAGCTGACTATAGCTTCGAGCCCGGCGCATCGCCAGCCGAGTGTTTCCCTCGACACAACGCCAGCCCCCGACAACGGCACCGCGAATCACCCCATTGTGATTGATTTGACTGACGAAGATTGATTGCCATATTTGCACAAACACGCACACACATGTATATCCAGTACACACATATACATCCAGCACAAACATGTATCTACGCATTCTTGTGTATGTAAACTTGTATTGTATGTAAATATTACATGGGGCTCGGTCCCAAATAGTCCTCCTTTATACTCCCTATGGCATAAATCTCATTCACGTCGGTTCTTGTGCCGACAATCTTTAATCTCACCCTAGACCCCTTTTCGATATTCTCGTCAGGACTCACATACGCTGGTGGGTTGGCCGATGGGTTGAACTTCATGTCCGAGGGGATCAAATGGGTACTTACAAACACCGACAATGGACCCACATCGGCAAAGAACCCCATCTTGTTCACGGTGGTGACCACGCCATCGACAACTTCACCCTTAAACGGCTTCCACACCACGGCTCGGTACTTGACTTCAAACTCGGCCATCCCGGTGCTGGGGATTATTCGGCCCTTGCCCACATCTATATTCATGCAATCCAAAACACAAACAATGTATCCGAATTGGCCCGTGCAGGTGCCCTCCACGTCGCTGAGGAGCTTGTTCCTTAGGTACTGGTCCATCTGGGGACCAAAGTATGACGGATGCAAGGTCAAGTTCAATGACAAGTCTTTTAAAAAGAACATGATGTTGCGTTGTGCTGTGCTGTGCTGTGCTGTGTTGTGTTGTGCTGTGCTGTGCTGTGCGGTGTGCCTCTGGGTTTGGTTGGATGGTGCGAGATGCCCGGTTGGAATGAGTGTCGTTATATATATATAATCAAACTAGTGTGTTGCCCCGGTTTGGTAGTGGTTTGATCTAAGTATACATATAATACAATTGCTGGTGCCGCCTGATGTCTCCCCTAAATGTTTTGGTAATGTCCTTCGTTGCCCACACTGAGTTGACATTGTGGATTTTTGTTGTTCAGTTTGAATAATAAATTTTCACTGTCCGACATTGCGACATCGGGGTTTTTGGGGCCTTGCGACATTTTGGTGGGTGTGCGCCAAAAAACAAAAAATCCAAAAAATCAATCCAAAAAATTTTCATGCCTTGTTTAATTGAAAGCAGGATCCAACCAACCACCAGCATAGCCACCCATGTCGCAAAGGATTGGTAACGCCGCTTCGGCTCTCACGCGGGTTTGGCACCATGTTGATGTTGCAGCAGAAGACAGAACAATGGGTCGTCTAGCCTCGTCGATAGCAAACACATTGATGGGAAAACACAAGCCAACGTATTCGCCCAATCGGGACCACGGAGACTATGTCGTGGTGACAAACTGCTCGCATTTGCAAGTCACGGGCAAGAAGTTGAAGCAAAAGACGTATTGGTCGCACACCACGCGCCCGGGCTCGCAAAATATCATGCCCATGGAAAGGATGATTGCCAACAAGGGCTGGGGCGAGGTGTTGAGAAGAGCCGTCAAAGGTATGATACCAAAGAATAAGCACCGGTTGGTGAGGATGGAGAGGTTGCGCGTGTATGATGGCGACGAGCACCCCCACAAGCAAAACTTGATTGCCTTTGCCGACGAGATCCAGGACATGAAGGCCAAGCTCAAGGCATTGCAGGAGACCGAGAGGCTGAGAGAGGAGCTCAAAAAGAAGTACCTTGAAAACATCAACGTGTAAATAGACAGAACCACTTGAAGGAAACACCTAAACAGAAAATGAAATGAAATGTAGTCTCTTTTTTTTGTGTGTGTGTGTATATATATATATATATGTGTGTGTGTATAACCACACGATACATTGTTCCTTTATGCTCTCATGCTCACGCCCGATCTTTCAGTGTACATTCTTGGCGAGATGTTCATGGCCATCAACTCTTGGAACAACAACTTGGCGGCGTATGGAATGTGGATCTGGTAAATGTTTGTCTTGTTCTTGCACGAACGACACTCAAACTGATTCTTTTTCAAGTTGGCAATCACCGACATCAACCCACACAGGCCACACACATGCACCCGGAACGCATCCGAGGCTTCCATCAACCGCTCTTTTAAGAATCCAGCGGCACCATGGGCAATCATACAGTCTCTCTCCATCTCCCCGAAACGCAACCCACCGTCTCTCGATCTACCCTCCACGGGCTGCCGGGTCAATACCTGCACGGGTCCCCTGGCTCTGGCGTGGATCTTGTCGTCCACCATGTGTCTCAATCTCTGGTAGTACGTGGGGCCGAAAAACACCTGCGCCATCAACTTTTTGCCGGTATGCCCATTGTACATAACCTCAAACCCTCTGGATTGGTAGCCGTGCTCCCGCAACAACTTGGAGATGGCCTCGGCGGTGACATCGGTAAAGGGCGAGGCGTCACCTTCGAGACCCGACAACGATGAAACCTTGGACAACAAACACTCAATCAAATGCGCCACCGTCATACGCGACGGAATGGCGTGCGGGTTGATGATCAAGTCGGGCACAATCCCCTGCGCCGTAAATGGCATGTCCTCGTGCCTGTAGGTAACACCAATGGTACCCTTTTGCCCGTGTCGAGAGGCAAACTTGTCACCAATCTGGGGAACCTTGGTTGTTCTCATTCTCACCTTGACAAACTTGGCCCCGTCGCCGTTGGTGGTCAACAAGACTTGGTCCACAATACCGGACTCGGTGCTTCTTAATGGCGTCGACGCATCTCGCTTGGCGTGGTACTTGGTTCTCTGGCCCAACTCCTCAGTGTCCGGGGGGATAGGCGTCGTCTTACCAATGATGATATCTTCACCAGAAACACGAACCCCGGGGGCAATCAACCCGTCTTCGTCCAACTTTTCATACGTGCCGTGCTTCAACCGCAAAGTATCTGACCTCGACGGCTTTTCAAACACCTCCAACTCCTTCATGCCCTGCCTCTTTTCCAAGTCCATATACGACCTGAAAAACAACGACCTAAACAACCCGCGGTCGATGGACGACTGGTTCATAATCATCGAATCTTCTTGGTTGTAGCCCGAATAACACAAAATGGCAACAACGGCATTCTGGCCAGCGGGCAACTCTCTGAACTTTAAATGCTCCATTGCTCTGGTGGTTGCCAATGGCTTTTGCGGGTAGTACAAAATGTTTGCCATGGTGTCCATTCTCACCGAGTAGTTTGTCAAAAACACCCCCATGGCCTGCTTCCCCATCGCCGACTGGTACGTGTTACGCGGCGACTGGTTATGGTCGGGGAACGGAATGATGGATGCAGCCACGCCCAAAATCATCGAGGGGTGGATCTCGCAATGGGTGAATGTGTGCGTGTTGCTGCTGTATGTGGGCTTGATTCTCTTGGCGGGGTCCAATTCCTGTTCCTCCATCTGCAAGCTCTGTTGCTGCGTTTCTGTCAACGTGCTCTTTGACGCCTCCAAATCCTCCGGGGTCATGGCAATCATAATGGTTTCCTCTTCCTCGGCATCCACATACTCCACAATGCCATCGCCAACCAAAGATGTCCACGTGTAGCTCGACTCGTCATAGTCGTCGTATTCCGACGACATCAACTTGTTGATGTGCTCCTTGCGCAACTTCAAGTCGCCCTTGGTTTCAGAAGCGGGGTCGTCGTCCACGATAAACAATGGCCGGTAAACACGACCAGCATCTGTAAAGATCTTGAGCTCCTTCTCCCGAATGTCTCTGATGATGGACACCTCGGGTGATATGTCGCCTCCCCGTCTAAGATCGCGCATAAAGTTTGTCAACTGAGCAGGTTCGCGGTGGACACCCACCCACACACCATTGACAAACACTCTCGTGGAGTCGGGCGCATTTGAAGGGACATAGTCCTCCAATGGCTCCATGGCCCATTCGCGCAAAAAGTGGATAATGGGCTCAGAGGGCGTTCCCACAGAGATACACGTCATCAACGACAAGTTCTTAACCAACCCACACGCTTGACCCTCGGGCGTTTCCGCGGGGCACACCAACCCCCAGTGGGTATTGTGCAACTGTCTGGGCTTGGCAATCTTACCGTCCCTGCCAATGGGGGTGTTTGTTCTCCGCAAGTGCGACAATGTCGACGAGTATGTGTACCGGTTCAACACCTGCGACACCCCGGCTCTGGCGCTCATGGCCTTTTTCTGCTCGCCCCAGTTACCCGTGGCCAACGAGTACCTCAACCCATCGGTGATGGTTTGCGACTTGACGGCCAACGTCAAGTTGAACTCCTTGTCGTTCTCGACACACCGCTGCATATAGTTGTAAATGTCCTTGGTCAACTTTTTGAACAAGATCCGGAACAAGTTGCCCAACAATGGGCCGGCAAGATCTAGTCTCTTTTTCCCGAAATGGTCTCTGTCGTCCGGTTCCTTGCGCTCCAAGGCACACAACAACAACCGGTTCACCATGTATCCCAAAAAGAATGCCTTTCTCGTTTCAAACCCTTCCTCCTGGGTAATGTTGGGCAACAACTCCTTCTGGAGGATATCCTTGGCATACTGGATACGCTTTTCTCTCCTGATACCCAAAACACCTCTACGACCAATGAAATCGAGCGCCACCTCGCGGTCCTGGATGACAAACCCTTCCTCCACGCATGGCTTCAACATTTCGTACATCTGCCAGTCATTGGCGTCGTAGCAAATGTGTTCAAGAATATCGCCATCGGGGACAACGCCCAAGGCTCTAAACACAATCACAATGGGGATATCCTCCTTGATGTACGGCAAGGTGGCCTTGATTGTTCTCGAAGACGAGCCCTCTCTGCCGTAAAGTTTGATTTGCATCGACGAAATCAACCGCGACCCCTTTTCAATGGCCGACCTGATTTCGGCAATGTGTGATATGGGCGACGGGGCCGCCTTTTTAAACACCTGAACGATATTGGCCGCCGACCTCTCCTGGGCAATCAACACTTTTTCGGACCCATTAATGACAAAGTAGCCACCCATATCGTAGGGGCACTCCTTCAACTCGTAAAAATCGTGCTCGGCCAAGTCCCGCAACATGCAAAACTTGGACCTCAACATGATGGGCACCTTACCCAAAAACACCTTGATGACGGGCTCGTCTTCAACCATGGGCTGCTCTATCCATTCCAACTCGTCGTTTCTCTTTTTGTTATCGTCCGACTTGAACACCTTCTTGGTCATGTCGACATACAACGGCGACGAGTACGTCAAGTTACGCAACCGTGCTTCTTGCGGGAACATGGGATGCGTAGTCCCGTCGCCCTCCGTCTGCGATGGCTTGGAAATGTAAATTTTCCCAAACGTGATTTCATAACGTCTATTTTCGTGGTCCAACTCTGACGTGTGTTGGGCCGGCTGGTCGAGAATCAAATGCGAGTCCTCCCACACCAAGCCTTGGATGGTTGTTTCGATGAATTCGTCAAAGGAGTCTAGTTGCTGGGACACCAACCCTTTTTCTTGGAAAAACGCCGAAATGACCGTCCAACAATCTTCAGGCGTGATTTGTGAATCGTCCTCATCGTACATGTATGGATCCTGCTGCTCGTCCGACATGATGTAGTAGTTGACGTGGGGGGGTGATGGTATAGTATGTGATGGTTTGGGGGTGGTGGTTGGTGGCGTAAACAGACTACAGACTACCAAGAGTGAGAGAGACAAATATCAGTTCACTGTTTTCTTTTGTCTCGTTGGTGAAAAAAAAAAAAAAAAAATTCGGTGATATTGAACTCGTGCACGACCGACCCACCAAATGGAGGAATGAAGGGTTGGGAAAAAGTGGTGAAAAATTTTAGCCTTGTAGAGAGAGAGTGAACCACCCACACCCATGTTTGCTGCATCCTCTCGATTGTCGTCTGCGTCGAGGATACTCACCAGACACTTGCACTATAAGGTCAAGCCGAGCCAGTACCCCAAGGTCAACGTCAACGATGTGGATTTGAACCCGCCGAGGTACGGGTACAGAAAGGTGCTCAAGCCATTGATCTCGCAGGGCGTCACCGATACCGTGTTCCCCAACCTGGAGATTATGCGCCGGTACCAAGAGGCGGGAAAGAGAGTGCCCAATAAGCATTTTGACCCGGAGGAGGTGAATGCCAGGGACAATTTCCGCGCCATCCAGGAGAGAATTGCTCGCGGCGAGCCCCATTTCCGCGTGGGTGAGAACAAGGTTTATTTCCCCCAGGGCCGGATCATGCTCTTGCGGTCGAGTGCCAAAATCTCGCCATACCAGGCGAGGTTTTTGGTGCCCAAGTCGATGAACAAGATGGATTTGAGAGATTACTTGTGGCATGTGTATGGGTTGCGGGCATTGAACGTTACGGTGCAGTTGCAGCCGGCCAGATGGCTAAGAAAGCACCATGGTTTAGGCCGGTACAGAGGCCCGCAGTTGAAAAAGATGACGATTGATATGGCGGAGCCGTTTATTTGGCCGTCATTGTCCAAAGAGCAGTTGAAGGATATGGAGCAGAGAAACTCGGAGCAAATCAAAATGATTGACAATACTTTTGCCGTGGGGTCCGACAAGAACAAACCCAACGAGTCCTATGGCGGCATGTACAAGGCCGAGCAGTTGCCCAACCAGTTTATCCCAAAGAGATTGAAAAGGAGCGGTGAAAAGAGCAAGCGCATTTATGAAAGCACAGTCAACAAACAGAGCAGCCGGGAGAGCATGGCCAAATTCTTGGGCTTGTAGAGGAGCATTTACTTGTACATAAAAATAAACCAGAAACGATGGAGTAACTGAGCAACCCCACAACGCATACCCCCCTTGGTTAGAGAAAACGAAAACGAAAATGAAACGAAAACGAAAACGAAACCAAAATTAAAATCAAAAACCAAGTACCAAAATCCAAAATCCAAAATAACCATCTCTAATAAAAGCACTACCAAAGGTAGCCCCTCTTTCGCGCGTGCTGGTCAGCCGCAGTCTCGGGCTCAGTAGCATCAACCACGTCAAACTCTTCGGGTTTATCTGTCAGCGTTTCCCTTTCGTCCCCCGTGCCTGCGCCCGTCCACCGATTGGTCATATTCATAACCATGACAAACGAACTATCCAACATTGAATACTCCGATTTGGAGCCAGTTTCGTCAGCTCCAGTGGCTGCTCCTGTTCCCACACCGGCAAGCTGCACCAAATCTTTTGGGTTAATGTCCCACGGATTCTTTGAAAACCTTCTAATGGTATCAATGTGTGCCTCTATCCACGGTTTCAAATAGACAAAGAAAAGCAACCCCGCCCCCGTCTGGGTAAACCTTCTCCACTCCTCCGTGTTATCAAACGTGGCACTCTCTTGCGCCTCCTTGGCTTGAAGAATGGGCACCATGGGCGCAACCAACCAGATATTGAACCCCAACTTGAAAAGGCCGTATCCGGGCACGCACCGCAAAAACAACACACTTTCAACAAGGGAAACCACGGCATACACAATCCAGTATATAAACCACTTCTGGACCGATACCAAATGGGTTTGCAATGCCCGCTCGTCGTCAACGGGGACAGCATTGTCCAAACTGTTGGGGTCTCCCCGTTTGTAAATGAGGTTTAGTGGCACAGTGATGCCGGCTATTTTCAAATTCTGCGCCGCGACAGAGTTGGACACGCGCGTATAGTCTTCAAACGCGCGGCATGAGGCCACCACGGGGTATACCGTGGCGATAAGAGTTCTGGAGTGGCTGTTAGTATGTCGTTACACATATATGTATGTGGGGGGTGAAGGACAGAAAGGGGGGGAAAAAAGGGGGAGCGCATTGTCTCCACATTTGAAAGGGGGCAGCAAGCAGAGGCATGCCTAGGCATTACACATACTCTAAAGTTGAAAAGAAAACCATTGGCTGTTGTTGGTGTTGTAGTAGGGATGAGTAAGTCGTGTGGGTAGTATGGGGAAAGAGAAAGACGTGAATGATAACGGCACAGAGAAGGAGGGGGGGAGGTTGGGAGGCAAAATTATGCTATGGGGAGAACCAAGGGAAAAATAAGAAAATAACAAAGTGATCACGTTGCAAAGGGGTAGTGTCCTGGCCCACCAGATAAGATAAGGGAGCATACATAGTACATAGTAGTGGTGACTGAAACGTCACGGGAGATCAAGAGAGATCAAGAGACCCCATCAAGAGACCCCATCAGGAGACCCCATCAAGAGAGATCAAACGGCATAGCCTCTCTTTTTCAACTGCTCCACATTCCAATTCCACGTCTCTTTGGCATACTGTTGGTTCTTGGCAATGGCGCTGGGCTGGTCCACCACCCCGCCCGTGACCAAGTAGTCGCCGCCATTGTCCTTGATAGTCAAGTCGGGGTCCATGGCGGCTTTCAAGGTGGCCAACGCGCCCTCTTCGTTTGACACGCCAATAAGCTTGTCCCCCGCGGCAAACACCAACTTGGTGCAGTACTTGACCACGGGGATGTTTTTCCAATAATTGTACAACTCGGTCCCCAAAATTATCCCTGGGTGGACGCTCAATGACAAGATTTCCGGGTGTGTCTTTGTAAGCTCTCGGGAAAATTGAATCTCGGCCGTTTTGGCAATGCCATAACGGACCCAGGTGTACACCGCATTGGGGAACTTGTTCAACTTGTTTTGCTGGGGCGGGAACCACTTGAACTCAAAGTTGTGGCCCATGGACGACAAGTTGATCACACGAGGGGTGATTCCCGCCTTGGCGCTGGCCTGGAGTTGAGGCACCAACAAAAGGGTGAGGAAAAAATGGGAGACAAAGTTGACCTGGTACTGCACCTCATAGTCGTCTTTGGTCACTTCAAACGGGACCCCCATCAAGCCGGCATTGTTGATCAATACATTTAATGATGTCTCTTTTGTTTTAAAGGTGTCGGCAGCTTGGGCCACGGTGGAGAGGTCCTTCAAGTCAATGGGGATATAGTGCAATTCACCAAGGGCAGACGACTTTGGGACCAAGCCGGAGACCGAGCCCGAGCCCGAGGCATTGGTTTTGGTTTTGGTTCTGGTCTTGGCCTCGGCCTCGATATCTGCAAATGCCTGCTTCACCTTGGACTCGGTTCTGCCCGCCATGTAGATGACGTAGCCGTGCAAGTACAAGTGGAGGGCGGTGTAGTAGCCAATGCCCGAGTTGCCGCCGGTGATGAGTGCCACGCGTCTTTGCTGTTGCGGGTCATAGTACGGCGCTGTTTCTGGGTCGTAAAACTGGGATTTGTTAATGAATGTCATGGTGTGGGGAGTAATTGGTACTGATGGGTTTTCTCAATGCATTTTTATGTTGTGGATTAATAAACTTTTTCTTTTCACATGAGAAATTGGGGTGTAGTTGTAGTTGTAAAGATTGACGGAGGTGGTGATTTTTTTTATTTGACAGAGGGGGGAAACAGACTGGGGAACATGGGCAGAGATTACTTGTGATTGTAAATGGCTAGGTTGTTTTGGGCCTATGGTTGTTGAAAGGATGAGCATTCTCTTTGACATTATGAGGGACGGGCTGAGCAGGTTAAGGTTCCCCTCTCCCCCCTGGGCGTGTTGATTTCACTCCTGTTGTAATTACACCGCATTGAACCATTCTGGTGTATGTGCTTGGTCCTGGGTGCAAACACTCCTCGCCTCCTCTCCTCTTTCCTCACCTCCCCCTCACTGTTTCACCTCCATGTGTTTTAAAAAGTGGTGAACTCAACTAGGCTGGGCTGGGCTGGGCTGCCGCCACAACTTTATTTGGCAATGATTGACAGTGGGGTTTGAACGTCTCCACATTTGGTAGCTGATCATTCAAACGTAGCCCCCCAATCCCCCATCCCATCCCATTCCCATTCCCATCCCTTGGGAAGCCAAGTGCTGATACGCTTTTTGGGGCACAAACAGAAGTGGGGCTGGTCAATGCAGTGTGGTTTCTCCAGATGGGTTTTCTCTCTTCTCTGTCCATTCTCTCACCCAACCAAAGCTCCGGGGTCGCCGAGTCATATCCCCCCCGTTCCCGTCACTCGTCTTATCTTGTGATTTTGTGTCACTTAATTTTCTCTACACTGTTGTCGATAAGGCGCCTCTTCTTCTCTCTTCTCTCTTCTGCCCCCCGGAGAGGCGAGATATTTTTTGTTTGGCCTCCTCCCCCACAACAACAACAAGAACAACAACAAGAACAGCAACAAGGCCAAGAAATAATGTGTATTGTCGTGAAGAAACTCCGGCTCCGGTGTCGGTGCTTGATTGGAATGAAGAATTACATTCAGATGAAAGAGATCAATTAGAGTTAAAGGTCCAACCTCCCCCCCCTGTGATATTTGCAAAGGGGAGGGGAAGATAGAGAATGTGGGGAGTGAAAGGGAGCACAGAGTATACGTTTTGCGCTCTCCACCTCCACTTTCCCCCCCTTCCCCTATAACAGGAGCTGTAAGAGAGAGAGAGAGAGAGAAGCGTAGTGAAATTGGGTTGCTATTTGGGCGAGTTCTTTGTCTTCCCCACATGGGCAATGTGACAACCACTTCCCGCTCCCGCTCCCGCCTCCTTGGCAAAAATGGTTCGAGAATTTTCTACACCACACAAAAGAAGTCTCCCCATTCCCCTATCGTACCAATGAGCAGCGTAGAGTGGTAGATACTAGATGGTCTCAAAATGGCGACATTGTGGAATAGCCGTGGCAATGGTGGTTACCCTTTCGGAGTTGGACTCCGGGTGAGATATCCCGATTTTGAGTTGTGCTGCTGTTGCATATTGTTATTGTGTGATCTCAGAAGAAAAGGAGACCACGGGTTGTTCTTTATCACCTCTATCCTTTGTCCTTCACCCTTCTCCCCTGTTTCATCTCTTGTAAAGGGGAACAAGGAAAACTCCGAGATTAATGAAACTTGCCCTTTCCCTTTCCCTCCTTTCCCTCTCTCTCTTCCCCTCCACAATATAATCTTTTTTTATCCCATTGCACGACCTTTTCTTTTTTTTCTCTCTCTCTCTCTCTCTTTCTCCTTTTGCCTTTTCCCCCCTTCCCCCCTTTTGGTCATATAAATACATCACCTCATCCACCGTGTTGTCACCAGTCTCTAGCCAACCCCTTTTTACCTTATCAACTCAACAATCTCCTTCCTTTTTTTGACCAAAAGGCAATTGAGATATACTAATACATATACCCATACCTATACCCATACACTTACACAACAGCAACAACTAACTATTCACACACACAATGTCACTCAGATCATTACAGATGGGCAACGTTGTCAAGAGCTTGTTCTCCAAGCCATCCGAGTTGGCGCCCACGGCATTGTCTATATTGGATTTCAAGCGCCACGCGGCCGAGTCGTTGGACAAGATCATCACCCGATCAGACAAGGAATTGGGTGGCTACTCCACCGTTGCATTTGACATTGACCCCGAGGAACACGTTGGCCATTTCCACGGATACTTGAGCTTGGACTTGCCCAAGGACAACCCCGCCGTTACTCGTTCGGGCTATGCCATGTTTCGCACCAAGGACCAAAAGGATTCGTGGCTTTTGGGCAACCAGTACTGGGATTGGGGCAATTTCTCGTCGCTTGTCCTTCGCGTCAAGGGCGATCGGAGAAAGTATCTTGTCAATATCCAGAGCAACACGCCATTGGTTACCGACTTGTTTCAACACCGGTTGTTTTTAAACTACCCGGGCCAGTGGGAAACGGTGGTGATTCCCTTGAATGATTTTGTCATGACCAACTGGGGCGTTATCCAAGAGGGTGGCGAATTGAATAAGCAAGAAATCAAGACGGTGGGGATTGGGTTGTTGGATAAACAAAATGGACCCTTTTCGTTAAAGGTGGACTGGATGAAGGTTATGACGGGAGAAGAAGTTGCCAATGCCGTGCTGAAAAGGAGTGGTAATGAAAAGATTACCGTTTTACACGATGCAGAAGAGGTGATTGACGAAAAGGTTGATGGAGGCAGAGGCGCTCCGGCATTGAGGTCGTTGCGCAAGCTGACTCCAGAGGGTGATTTCTTGAAGTTTTAGGCTTGGGGATAAATGGGGATATTTATTTGTGGTTACGACTAGGTGAAGTGACTGGTCACAGCAAAGGGCAGAGCAAGTCACAGCAGAGGGCAGAGCCAGTCTCAGAGCAGAGGGCAGAGCCAGTCTCAGAGCAGAGGGCAGAGCCAGTCTCAGAGCAGAGGGCAGAGCCATTCACAAAGCAAAGGGCAGAGCCAGTCTCAGAGCACGGAGCAATGCTGCTTGTGTCCAAATAGTTTAGCACATTGGGTCATTTAGTAAAAATCGGTAACTTTCAGTCGTCACGCTCTCTCCCCACACATTCTCTCTACCCCTTCCCCTTCCCCTTCCCCACCTTATCTCCTCTTTTTTGCATACCCCGTCTTTCGGTGATTTACCTCGTGATAAAAGTGGGTTAACCTTCCCCTCTTTCCTTTATATCACGTGCACAGAACAATTTAGGTCTATTACATACAGGACAATTTACTGTCCCCTTGCGAAAACATCAAAACAACCAAAGTGAAAAAAGAAAAAATATGCTTCCTCCTTCTTTTTCACCATCTATTTCTAACCATCACATAATCACAAAATGGCAAGAGGCCCGTATGTCAATACAATAATCGATTACAGATTGTTGTGACGAGAGATAATGGAGTACACCAGGGTGTTTAACATCTTGGGCTGGGAAACATTGAAAGATAAACCCACGTGATGTTCTTTTCAAGGACGATCCGTGGTATACCAGTCTTGCAAAAGACTTGGAAAGGGAGCCTTGCCGTGATTAGTTTGTTGATGTTGTTTTAGTGTGTCAAGCCGCAAGCGGAATGATGACTTGTTAGAGTTGTTTGACTTGTTTGACTTGTTTGACTTGTTTGACTTGTTTGACTTGTTTGACTTGTTTGACCTGTTCATGACTTGTTCATGACTTGTTCATGACTTGTTCATGACTTGTCCATGACAATTTGTCTGTTTTGCGTGCATTGTGCTGCCCGTTTTTGCTCCTCCTTTTGAGGAACGACTCCACGAGCATGCCGTTTTGACTCACTACTACACACTGACAACTTTTCCCGGCTCGCGCACCCTCTCTTTCCCCCACCTCGTACCAGCAAATCTGTAAATAACCATAAAAAGACCCAAAACTAACAATTGTTTCCTAGAAAGAAGCATTTAAAAAGATTAGCCGCCCCATCCCACTGGATGTTGGACAAGTTGTCTGGTGTCTATGCTCCAAGACCATCTGCCGGCCCACACAAGTTGAGAGAATCGTTGCCCTTGATTGTGTTTTTGAGAAACAGATTGAAGTATGCCTTGAACGGTAGAGAAGTCAAGGCCATCTTGATGCAACAGCACGTCCAAGTCGACGGCAAGGTCAGAACCGACTCTACTTTCCCCGCTGGGTTTATGGATGTCATCACCTTG
>JAKTZW010000442.1:0-24488 GCA_030579015.1 Zhuliangozyma blackwelliae | reverse complement strand
TCGCCCCCCACTCCACTGGGTATTTCCCTCACAAGTGCCTTTTCTTTGCACCGTCTAGGTCACTGCCATCATTATCATCGTCATCCTCCGTGGGTCTCTTTTCAGTCTTTTTCGGCAAGTTCTCGGGCGCCGATGGCCGGGGCGATTCGGTAAAGTAGTCGTGTAGTAGCGCCTGGGTGCTGTCGCACCTCCTGCTCGGGTCCAACTGCGTCATGAAAATCAACAAATCAAGGGCCATTTCAGTGGCGGCACTAAACCGATTCCTCAACTCTTGCCTCGAGGGGGGAGCATACACCTTCAAGGCGTTGTACATGGGCAAGCTCGACACATGAGGCCAGATCTGCTCCGTGGGAGTGCCCAATGCCCGGAACGTGACATCGAGCTGGTCAACGTCGTCCTTCCCGGGCAAGTATGGAATGCGCAACATCAACTCGGCAAAAATTATCCCAATAGACCAAATGTCAATGGCGCCGGTATAATGCTTGGCTCCAAACAAGAGTTCGGGCGCCCGGTACCACCGCGTCACCACGTTGGACGAGAGGTCTTCGTTGGGGTTGCCCAAAGCTCGAGCGAGACCAAAATCGGCAATCTTCAACTGCCCGTCGGGGGCAAGCAAAAGGTTGTTGGGCTTTAAATCACGATGCAAGATAAAGTTCCGGTGGCAATGGTGGATCCCCCGGAGCGTCATCAAGAGCCACGACTTGATGTCGGATGACTTGAACACAATGCTCTTGTCCTTGATCAACACCTCCAAGTCGCAGGGCAAAAACTCCAACACGAGATTCAAGTTGTTTGTGGTGGAAAAGACGTCGATTAGTTCAATCACGTTGGGATGTTTGAGCTCCTGCAAGTACTTCATCTCCCGTATAGCCGACATGTCCAACCCGTCCTTGAATATCCCGGTCTTTATTTCCTTGATGGCGATGCGCCGTTTGGTGGAGGTCTGCTTGCCTAGGTAAACCACGGCATAGGTACCTTCCCCAACCTTGCGTTCCTTGGAGTAGTTGTGTAGTGGTGTGTTGTCCTGTACAGTGTCAGCAGACACTGCCGGCGGCTTTTCAACTGCGGCAGTGGACATGATGCTTATGGTGTGAATGCGTTGGGATAGGATTAGTACACTCTTTTTACTTCAGTGACGTGCACGACCAATGCGCTACCAAAAGTGGCACTACAAAGGGAAGCAGAATGTGTGCATTTTTTTTTTTTATTTTTTTTTTTTTGCTGTGTATATATGGTTATGCAATGTGTGTATATTACTGTCTTTACGATTATATTATGCCCCCCCCCATTAGTGCACTACCGTCCCGGTAACGCTATCCCACTGGGCAAAGACGTACCAGCTATTGCCGCTATCGCCAATAACCAAGCCTCGGTACATCCCCACCTCCTGGCACTTGATGTTGGACGAGAAAACACCATAGGGCTTGCTGGGGTCTTCGCACGTCAACTTGTAGTATTTGCCCGAGGGAGACTCAATGACGACTTTAAAGTCCTGGTTCATTAAACCGCTCCCGGAATTGACCCCCATGGAAGGGTACTGTTCAATCTCAAAGTTGACCGAGCTGTTGGCAATAATCTTGTTTGACTGCGGCTTTCTAATGTACAAATCGTTGTTTTGGCTCTGCACCGTGGGGAACCGCTGCACAAACCGGGCGGGTTTGGTCTTGCCCTCATGGTACAATGGAATAACAACCGCCAACTCGTGGATGTTATCAAAGTGCTTTTGCAACCCCTTGGCCCCGGCAAAGATTTGCAAAACGCCAATCGACTCGAGCTCCGGCAACACCGCCTTGATTTTGGCTACCCGCCGGTGATGTATCCACTTGACCTGGCACAAGCTCAATTCGTTGGTGGTGACTTTGGCCGTCTTGACAAGGGTAAACAACTCAACGTCTAGGGGGATTTCCAACTCGAGCTCGAATATCTCCAAATCTTTCAACCTGGTCAAGGCATTGTTAAAGTTTCGGAATCCCAAGTTGTTTCGGTAGAATCCCGAGTACGTCCGTGGCAAGTAAAAGGCAATGCTTGGATCGATGGGCGGCATGACGTGTTGCAAGTCAATGATGGAAGGGATGTGCGTCGACACAATGCTCAATGGCTCCGCCAAGAAATAAAACTCGTTATACTTTTCCCGCTTCAAGTTGCAAACAGAGCTGTGCTTGAAATTGTAAATGTCCATAATCCTAAAAGTGTTTTCCACAAGGACCGAGAGCCAGCAGTGGTTGATGACGTACTGCTCGTTGTGATAAAACTCGTTGGGCTGCTTCCAGAATCCCAACACCACCTCAGACGAGATACGCAAGGCGTCCAAGATCTTTTTGAAGATGTAGTTGATTTGGAAAATCGACGCCTCTCCCTTTTGCTGCACCTCCATCAACTTTGGCTTGGTTTGCAGAATCTTGGCCGGCTCTTCGACAATACGGAACTTGCTCAAATGCAACGCCACGCACCTGATTTGATCAAGCGGGGACGCGTGGAACTTGGCCGAGATGTCCGAGATCAATTCGTTCAAGTCGCACGTGGTGTCGTAGTTTTTCACAAACACGTCAACTTTGGCATACTGCACCTCGTCCAATTCGGGCACAGTGTCATGTCCACCGCTGCCAATTGTTTCGTTGGTGTTGATTTCGGAAATAAACTCTAATGGCTTTACAATCAAGTTTCCCTCTTCCCTCACAACTCGGCGGGTTCGCCCCTGTTTGTCCTGCGACGTCAATGAGTTCATCCTGTTGAGGTCCAGCTTGTAGGTGGCCCAGTCGATCTCGTCTTGCTTTTGAAATTGCCGCTCAATGGGGTTTGCCTCTTCGGTGTTGCGCCGCAAGAGTTTTTTGAAGATACCTGAGTGCTTTGACTTTTTGTCTTGGAAAACCAACCCCACAACATCCCTGCTGGGATCGGACCCATGCCCGTGCCCGTGCCCATTCTCCTCGTCTATCTCTTCCTGCAAACTTATGCCCTGTATTTTGCGAGCACTCTCGTTCATATCCCTCTCATACTTGTGTCTGAGAAAGGAGCCTGCACTAGTAGCACTCAATTCCGACAAGTTCAACACGTCGCTTTGCAACGACTTGATGGAGTTCTTCAACTCTTGTTGCTGGAGCGACAACTTGAGGTACTCGTCCTGGATGGCATTCTCCGATGTCTTGAAGTCATCGGCGTCAAATGGAATGCTACGGAATGCAACCGGGTCAGGTGCAGCACCATCGTTGTACTTTCTAGGGGTACTATGCTTTGGTGGAGGCGGGGGTGGCGAGTCGGAAAGCTCATAGTATTCACCCTCGTCGTCTTCGTCGGTCACATATCGTGACAACTTCTTGCTCAAGTCGTCTCTTGACCGGTTCCGCTTTGACACGTCATCGGTTGTATAAGAGTCCATTGAGAAATTGTCTTTACCCTTGGGGCTTCTTAGATGCTGTTGTGGTGGAAGTGTTTGCTGTTGCAGTTGTGGTGGAAGTGTTTGCTGCTGCTGCTGCTGCTGACGATGGGACTTTTTCTCCAACTGCTTCAAACGTTGTAATTCCATTTCCAACTGAGCCCTTTTCTTGGCAATATCATCGTACTCGTCAATGATATCCTGCTCTTTGGGCACCCTGCTTGCCCTCTTTTGCAGCGGGGAGGTGGCGTACGTTTCAGGCGAAAAACTCTCCACCGTGCGGTTGTTGAACAATGGCTGAGACTGAAACAGGCCGGCTGGAGGCGTGGGGGAGGTGCTGACATCAATGTATGAGCGTGACCTTGACGACGTATAAAAGGACTGCGACTTGTTGCTGCCAGATTTCGGCTCGGGGCTGGTGTACATCTCCTGCTGGAGCAGCATCCTCTTTTGGTCCACCGCGGGCTTGATATGGTAGCTGTGTTGCTGCTGCAAGGCCTTGTAGTGTTCAAGCTCTCTTTCCCGTTCTCTGAGCAACTCCTCCTGCTGCTGGTACGTCAATTTGTTCTTTGGATGGTTCATTGAGGACAGCATGTATTTCGCCGTTCTTATATTGCTCTTTGTGGGAGTAGACTTGTACCCACAGTCAAAACTTCTATCGTACTCGTCTGCCTCCATTGACACGTTGGCACTGCTCAATGGGTTGTTCAACGGGTTGGTCTTTTTTGCCGAGCCCTTGAAGATTTGGGTGGTGGGGGTGTGGGTCGCGCTGTAGCTGATCTGCTTAGTGGGCGTGGTCTGTCTCGAGTGCAAGGAGACCGAGGAAGACGAGTGGTTCAATTCGTGAATGACCGTCACGTACTCCTTGGGGAATATACCCTCGGCGTTGTTTCTTCTTAGTTTGCCCTGCCACCAACTTTCATCAACAAAGGAGTATACTTCAACCACTTCGTTCTCAATGAACCCCAAGTCTCCTTCTTCTTCACCGGGCCACGACACGGTTGTTTTCACTTTGAATGGGAGTGGTGGGAGCACTGACATGATGGGCAATGACAGTAGAGAGAGGGAGGGGTGAAAGGGGTGAAAGGGTGAAAGGGGGGGCTCTCTCTTTCGTCTGTTGTTATCCAGCTGAGTGCTTGTTTTCCTTGTGCTGGTTGGGAACTATATTTTTTTTTTTTCTTCTTCTGCTTCTTCTTATTGTTGACCTCAGATTTTTGGTCAGTGGAGGAGAAGCAGCAGAGACTTGAAATTTTTTGCAAGCGGCTAACAATGGCGGAGGAGAGAGGAGTAAAAAGGCAGTTTGGAATCAGTTTATTGATTTCGTAATGGTCTGACAATATACGCTGTGGGAGCCCAAGAGACCCGGGGGGGGGGGGTAAGGGTTAGAGGTGGAAAAAGCAGATCTTCTTCACCAGTCTCCACATTGCTGTGCCCTTTTGGACTTGACTGCAACCGTACCAACCAAGCAACATCATCAATATCATCATCACCAGCAAGTACCCACACCAACAACGGCAAACCCCATCCTTATCCTTGTCTCCCAATCTTCAAATCTCTCACAGCAAGTTGAGCCATGTCGCCAGTTCAGTTTCATCCTCGTTGTTCTCGACTTTCCTCTTTGGGATCAAATATAAACAAACATTGGACGTATATGCAGTAGTGCTGCAAAAAGAAACAAAACCTTAAAATTGACATTTTTTCAAGTTTTTTTCTTTTTTTCTCGTAAACAGACACAAACAACCATTAAAGATATGGCCTATGCCCGCCAGTACTGGGCCAAACTGTGTAGTCTATCAATCACCACCGGTAGGAACGCATTGACACTATCATTGATGAGGTTCTGAAAGTGCAAGATAGCCTCCTCTTCTGTCATTTGCAAGCAAAACTTTTCTTGCACCTTTTCAATCACGCGGTCAGGGTCAAACCGGATATCGGGGATGTTTGCATCCAACATCAATTGGAACAAGTTGAGAATCAAGTTGCTGTTTTTGCGCAAGGTGGTGTATGTGATGAAGCAGTAGTTTTTAAACATGTTGTAATTCTCATGATTCAAGCCCCCCATCCCGTCAATCACCTGGATGGGTAGCTTCATCAACGGCGGGAAGGGCTTGGGGTCGCGCCCGAGAATGTATCCGAAATCAGCGTGCCAGAACTTGCCGTCCGGAGAGAGCAATAAATTGTCCAAGTGGCGGTCTCCGACCCCGAGAATGTATGTAATCACACAGTACCCGGCACACGATTTGACATAGTTGTCCATGAGCAATGGCGAGACCCCTAGTTCGGAGGTGGTTATTGGTTTTGGCAAAGCCGGTGGGTTGGACAGAGGCTGCAATGTACTCCCGCCCACAACCTCCTGGTGTTGATCTTGGCTGTGGAGGCGGAGGTAGTTTAATATCCCGTTGGAGGCAACGCCAGTCAGCGTAGGGCGCAACGTATCTGCAGCGGCAGTAGTAGTTGTGGCGGTAGAAGTGGCAGCACCAGAAGGAGCAGCAATGGCAACATTTGAAATCACAGCCGTTGTTGGTGCTGCATTTTTTGCATTTTTCGCATTTTTTGCATTTGCTGCAGTTGCAGTCGCAGTCGCAGTCGCAGTCGCTGTAGCGGCGGTTATTGGAGTATACGTCTTTGACAAGATCGAGTCCAAGGTCTCATTGGGCACAAATTGTATCAACCCCGCAACCGGACTGGTGGCCAAGATCTTATACGGAGTCAACTTCAAGTCGAGGTTCTCGTTCTTCAACAACTGGTCCATCAAGTCGATAATCTGTATAACAAGCTGGTCTTGTCGCAAATCGTCCCCGATTTTAAACATCAACGGGTATTTCCCATACTTGCTCTTTTTGCTGCCAAAAATCTGGGATGCGCCGTGGCTTTTCTTTTCAACCGTTTTCAACGTGATTTTCAAGGGCGCGAGGGAAGACTTGAACACGGAGGACTCGGCGGGATAGCACCCACATACCATTACCGAGGGGTCCAAAGGTAACGGAAACGCATCGGGGAACTTTGCCAACTCATTGGACGAATTCGACAAGTACTCGCGCAAAAACTCAACCTTTTTTGCCGTGGCTTCGTTCTTTTTAAAAGACGTGCGGAGGAGCTCAACCAACCCCGTGAGTTTCTTGATGAACCAAATTTGTCTCTTCAAGTGCTTGTAGTATGGAAGTTTCTGGTCGTGGCAGTACACCTTCAACGCGTCAATATACTTGTTGAGCACCGCTCCATAGATTTTGACATCCAGACCGGGGCCATTATTATTGTTGCTGTTGGCGTTGAGCTGGTCTTCATTCTCCACCTTGACATACCAGTAAAAGAAATTTCCTAGCTTCTCATTCTCAACAGATTTTTCAATAAGAAACTTGGCCAAGGGAGACGACTGGATTGGATCAGACAATGGCTGCTTCTCGTAAATCAACGATTCATACTTTAACGCCTGCACAAGCTGCAACAAGTAAAGAAGCAACTCGTCGCTACTGGCAAGCCTCAACCTCTCCACCGCCAACTTTCTCAACGAACACACGTTCTTGTATATCTTCATGAATTTCTTTTCATTCTCATCTTGATTATCCTTTCTTGCAGCAGCAGTGGCAGTTCCAGTGGCAGTACCACTGGCGTCGGCACTGAGCACGGGACTTCCCAACACATATGGATTAAAGTAGTTTCCCAACAACTCTAGCGCGTCGCCAATCTGCAACTTGTCGACGCCCCAGTAATGCGGAATGATCTCGTTGAATGTGTGGTCGAGCTCGTATTCATTCTCCCAATTGATCGATTTGAGAAACTTTGGCAAAAACGACTTGATGGGCTTGTTGCTCGGGTCGGAGTTGTTCTTGCTGAAATAGTACCGAAACTTCCAAATCAAATTCTTTTCATTGTCAGTTAGTTCAGCATTGGACGGCTTCACCAATATCCTGAGCAACTCGTCGCGGAGCTGCGGCGGCGGCTTTAATTCCCGGTCGATGATTGTGTTGTTGTTGATGTTTCTTTCCAATTTATGGTACTTTAACTCAATCGGGTCCATCGCGTTTGCCACTGCTGTTGCATTAAGGGCCGACCCAGAGTTGGGTCCCACTCCCACACCCGCACCTGCTCCCGCACCTGAGCCTAAACCCGAGCCTGCATTGGGTCCCACACCGGCCCCAGTCCCCACCACCGCCTTGGCCGAGATTTGAAAATCAGGGTCGTATACCTTCATTGTCAACAGACCTGCTGCCGGTATATCTATCGAGTTGATCACAATGCTCGCGCTCATGTTGGAGGGAGCGGTGGCGAGGGGCTCGACTTGAGGTACATGGTACGTGATATCCGAGTACACAATGGGAAACTCAAAGTTGGGCAACTCGACATAGAGATAATGGTCGTGGTCGCGATTCACCTCCGGATCCTCCCTCAACTTGGGGAGCACCATCTTATCCAACCACCCCACTCTGGGGTACCCGCCGTTTTCAAACTTGATCAAGTCCCTCTCGAGGCTAGTCAACCCCCTCTGGTCGCCGTATTCAACCCTCTCCACCCCACTTTCCAGATACAACGGCACCTTTTGGGACCCATTGCGCAAGGACGAGTTGCGGTGGTTAAACAATGACAAGTATCCCACGCCAAACACATCCTGCCTTGCGTCAACAATCTCACACACGGCAAATCTCAAGTACAGATCAATGCTCACTTGATTATAGTCGACACTTAGCTTCACGTATTGGTTCCATTCTCGCGCGCGGCCAAAGGACTTGTACGCTGTCTGCACCGGGGTGCTTACCAAGTTGTTCTGGCCGTCGTAGACGGATACAACCACGTATAGATCGGACGACGGGTGGGTGTGGGATAGCTTCTTAAACACCGAGGGGTCGGAGAATTTGGCGTGGAGGGACGACAATTGTGGCGGTGCGGTGGATTTGAGGTAGCACACCTTGACGACTATGGGAACGGCCAAGTCCTTCAGTAGTCCAAATGTCTGGGACACCTTTGTAGTGTCGACTGTAGGCGGGCTAGTCATTTGTTGCCTAACAATAGTTGGATATTGTGTGCATGTATATATATTTTTTTTCTCTCCCCCCCCTCCTTTTTACGTTTTCTCTTTTTTTTGCTATTAATCTACTGCTACCTATTCTGACCAAACCAGGTGTACGTACCATTCTCCTTAGCGGTTTGAGTATGGCCCTGGCCCTGGCCCTGGATCTGGACCTGGCCGATCATGCTGCCGTTCTTTTCATCCTCATCAGTGTCGGACCCACTTCCGTCCGAGTCAAAATTGTAAAACACGGGCCGCTTCTTATCGGAGGCGTAGTACTGGATAGAGTTTTTCCTCGACCTCGACGGTTTGGGCGACGACGACGTTGTGCGATCCTTGTTGTTTCGTGGCGGACTGGTGAATGATAATGAAAAGAGGCGGTTGTGGTCGTCGCTCTCATCACTATCTGACTGGTGCTGTGACTGGGGTTGATGCTGGACATTGTCTCGGCTTTGACTTAGACTTTGACTTGAGCGTTGACTAGGGGACTGTTGTGACACTTGTTGGTGCAGCAACAGCAGCAGCAGTTGTTGTTGCAGTTGATGTTGTTGATGTTGATGTTGTTGCTGATGATGCTGCTGCTGAAACTGGTATATCTTTTGCTGTGACCTTTGCTGGTATGAGAGCAACAACGGGTTGTTTCTCTTTTTGTTAAGCGACCTGGCCCTATTCAACGTTTCAATAGGCGTGTCCCTCACTCCGGGCTCGTGGGCTTCCTGTATGGACTCCATATCATCGGCGCTGCCCTGAGAGTCGAGGGATATATCCGACTCCGAGTGCGGGCCAGCAATAAGGGCAGACGGAAAGTACGAGTCTTTGGCGCCGTGCGCAACGTGAACCATGGGATTCGACGTTGACCGTTTCCGCTGGAACGACGAGATATACTTGGGCAAGTCCACCGATGAGTTCTCGCTGGACGACGACTGGGCGTACCCCGCGAGATTGACCTGCGAGTTCATTCTCGAGTTGATCTTGTGTATAGGAATCTCAGACGTGCTGGAGTACTTCAACTTGATCGGCTGGGTATCCCCATTGCTGAGAATCTTGGATAGGTCAATCACCGAGTTGGACCTTGTTGGTTCCGAGTTTGGCGACACGTCGGGACTGATGGGCCGCAGGGGGTGGTGGGTGATGTCAAACCCCTTTCTGAATGCCTCCTCATTCATCATCTTCTCCTTGAACTCAGCCTTGATGGCAAAGTGCTTGCCGTTGGGTATCCAGTCCTGGGCAGCGGGGCAAATGTAGTTTCGTGGCAACGGCTTCCCATTTGCGTACGTGGCCGACGTGGACGCAATCTTGAACGATTCCCGCGGCTTATAGTCGTTGTTCTTCACCACCGTGTTTTGAGGCTCAACAAACTCGTCCTTCTTGATAAAGTTTGTGCGGTAGTACACTATATCCGACTCGAGGTTCAAAAGTGTATCCATCTCGTCGGCGTCGGTTATATCCAACGCATCTTTGACTAGTTTCCAGGTATAGTTTACGGGATCAAACTCATCTTGGGCATTCTCAACTTTGTCCTTCGCCACCCGTTGTGCATAGTTGATGGCGGCTTCCGGTATCTCTTCGAATATGGGGTGGCTGATAAAATAGGACATGATGTTGTTGATCACGTACCCGTGAGACACCACTATGACAATGTCCTTATTCCTAATCGACGATGGCTTATCATACGTGGCTAGCAACTTTTTAAAGTAGTCCTTGCACCGCGCTTGAAAATCCTTATAGCTCAAGTCGGGCCCATTGTATTGGCCCAATGTCACCGTGGGTCTGAAATTCGAGCACGCATTTTTGTTCTGCAACGTCTTCAAGTTTGGCGTATACATCTGGTACGCTTCGTTGGAATCCACAAACGGCGGCTTGTTCTTCATCTTGTCGTGTATCCATTCACTCAATGCAAAGTCGCCAAGAAGCTGGAAGCGGACCTTATAGTTGGGCCATTTCTCCGCAAGCATGGCTTTGAGGTTGGTTATTAGCAAATCGGCGGTTTGGCAGCACCGGAGGTAGGGGCTAAAGTGGATAAATATATTCTTTCGCTGCGAGCCGTCAGTGTCGTCAAACGCCTGGGTGGTTTGGCAAATGTCTTTGCACGCCTGGTTTATTTGTGTGATTGCGTTTGTGGATAGGGATGGGTCGTATGGCTCGTATTCTGCATGGATGGGCTTGGCGTCGCTGTCCTTGGTTTGGTCTATCCTCTCTCCGTGGCGTAAAAAGTATAGCTCAGCCATTGGGGGTGTGTCTCTGTGGATGTGTCTCTGTGGATGTGTCTCTGTGGGCTTGGCTTCTGTGGATGAGTTTCAGTGTATGAGTTTCTGCGGGCTTGGCTTTTATTGTTACGTGGATCTAGTGGATGGGAAAGTAGTAGCGACTGCAAAGAGTGTTTTCATTGAGTGTGGGGAAGGCGGAAGGGGTAAGGGGGGTGAGGCTGAAAGGGCGAGGCGAGATTAGCCGCTTGTTAGCTTTATCGTGGTGGAGTAAATCACCTTTCAGTGAGTCTTGTGAATCGCCAGTTGATTTCCTCTACTAGTTTTTCCGACTTTTCCCTCTAGGCAAGTACGACCGCCCCGGCCTAAAGAAAGAAGGAAAAAAAAAAAGTAGTAGTAGTAAGTAGTGCTGTGCCAAAGGCGGGATACTGGCTTGGGTGTGGTGGCTTGTGTTGTCTTGTTTGGTTCTGCAGTTGATTTTCGTGGTACAAGCAGTAGGCTGATGGTCTTCTCTATGTGCTCCCCTTCCCTCTACCTCTTTTCTAACCTACCCCTGCCTTTTCCTACAGAAGAATATCAACAACCACAACAACAACATCAGTCAAAAATTTCAGATGCCTAGGCAAAATGACGTCATCTATACAGGACCACAAAGACAGCAAATTTCAAAAGCGCAAAACACTAGGAGCCCCCCCTCACACCACACCAAGAACTACCAAACGGTACAACGACTGGCATAGGACAATGCATAGTACAATACAATATACACCTACGTATTCAAGTTCAATTCTTCCAACTGATCGCCAATTTTGGATAACCGCTCCTTCTTTATCTTTTCTCTCCGCGACTTTTCATTCAAAATGTACTTGCTGTCAATGTACTCATCCAACTGTTTCTTGTTCAAGTACGTCTCGTCAAGTTCCTGGGTGCCGTAGCTAAACCCAGTCTCGGGCTCCTTCAAAATGTCACGAATGTCTTCGTTCCCAACCAATTGGTTGTGGAGCCCAAAGCTAAAACACCACCGCAAGTGCTTCAACCGGGCGTACAAAAACCAACTATTGATCGGCAACAGCCGGTACTTGGAAAGCTTGATATACGTCTGGTCGGTCATGCCATTGAGTAGCTCCAACCCCTCGGGTGTTCCCCGGTGCAACTCCTCTCTCTTGCGGGCATCAACATATGTCTTGATCGTGTTGGAAATGTTGCGAAACACCGAGTTCACCTCCTTCTTATCCTTCTTGCCCACCTTTTTGGACGACAAGTTCAACAACCGGTCGAGAATGGCATACAACGTTTCTTGCTCGTAGTACGGAGCGTTGGTGTTGAAATCCTCGTCGTATCCCGCATTGGCCCCATCGTTGTCGCCGTCCTCTCCCTCGGCATAGTGGTACATCTCGTAAACCACGCCAATAACCTTGCCGGCCGCCTTGGCAATGTCTCTGTTCTCGTCATTGTCCAAAAGGGGCACCAACTTCAACATCAAATCTTCCACCACTTCGTTCAAGTACTCCCCCGGTGAAAGTAAAGTGAGCAAGCACCCGACTCCGTTCAACGCCGCCACCGCCACCGCCGCCTCGGAATTCACCTGGAGGTTGGCCTCGTTGACCAACTGCTTATCCAAGTTCTTGTCGGTGATAAAGGTTGAGTGCTCGCGGTCGCCCGAATCCACCTCCCTCTTCAACGTGGTGGCACTCAATGCGTACCCCTCGGCAATCTCCATCAACATGTTCAACTTTTCATCAATGCCAAAGGACGTTGACCCGGCATGCAACACCAAGGTCAAGGCTACGTACCCGGAAATCAAACTGGCCTTGTTTTCGTTGGTGATGATGCTGTTTGCCGGCTCGGTGATCAAGCGCTGGAGCTGCTCCAACAACTCGGGGGATATCAACCCGCCAAACTCGTCAATGTCGCTGCAGATCAAGGCAACAATTGCGCGGTAGAGGTACAAAAACTCCACCTCGCTCCGATAATTGCCCTCGTTGAACATGGTAACGAGCTGCTGAATCTTGTCCTCGCCCACATAGTTTGCCGACCCGGCATTTTCCTCATTGGTCACCGCCAAGGGCCGCGACACCACAACCTTGTACAACTGTGCTAGCAACAACTCGCGCGACTCCGAGGACACCTCGGTTCGCGAAAACGAGAGTGACGCAATAATGTCATTTATGTTGGTGCTCTCCTTGATTCTCAACCGGTTGAGATTGTCTTGTTCATACTGTTTTCGGTCAGCGACCCCGAATCGGTCTTCCTTGGACACCTCCAATTGCTCCGACTGCAACTTGCTCAGCAAGTTTTTCAACAATTCTTCAATCGTGGTAAAGTCGTGCTCCTCATCGTCTTCATAGTCCGAGTCGTCGCCCGACCTCAAGGGGGTCTGGGCGCGAGAAGACGAATTGGAAAGCGGCGAGCTCTCCCTATCGAATCTCCTTTTAAGTAGCTTGTGTGACATTGTTCTCTTTGGTATGGTAATATGACTCTTTTTTTTTGGTCTGTGCAAAGTCTCCTTGTTTTTTGTTTTTTCTTCTTCTTTTGGTGTGTATGTGCTGGGTTGCTTTTGCTTTTTATATAGTGGAGTGACAAGAATATGGAGAGAGAGCCGTGCCGCAGTAGGTTGAGCCAATGCGGCGATAGATGGTGTTGCAGTATTGTATATTACCGTGTGTGTGTGTTGCCTTCCTGCCATCTATCGGGTGATTGGCCCAGGTTGTTTGTTGCTAAATAATATTACCACCAACCACTCCTACACTACAACATACACACCCCTCGACCCCTTGACCCACACACAAGTCGTATGATTAAAAGACAACTTCTCCCGGTAGCACATACACCTTGTCGCCGCCATTCCGCACAGTCTCCCCGCGGACATCACGGGGCATCAGCTTCCGCATATCAAAGGCATCAATCTCGTCATCCACCTTGTTGCGATCGGTGGGCATCTCCCGTCCATAGTACCCCACCACTCTTCGGTACACACTATACCCCAACTTTTCGTACAACAGTCTCCCGATGGTGTTTGTCACCTTGACAAACAAGTCGATAAACAATGTGTCCTGGACCTGCGCCAAGCTCTCCAAGGCAAGACAAAGCTGCGACGCAAGGCCAATCCGCCGGTACTGGTCGTGCACGGTCACGGCGGTGATGTGCGTGTGCCATTCCTTTTTGGACAACTTGCCCTCGGTCTTACCCATCATGTACCCGCTAATCTCGGGGGTTGTGGCGTGGGGGTGGGGCTCAACCGATTTGTAAAACAAGTTGGGCCATTCGGTGAGGTACTGTGCGTAGAACGAGATGTTGAAGTTTTCCGTGAGTGGATCTAGGTTGACCAGGTTTAGTTCAAAGAGGTCTTCCATCTGGAATGGCTTGATCGACGTCATATGGGGAATGCTGTTCTTGCTGTTGCTGTTGTTGTTGTTGGCAGGTGCTGTTGCCAATGCCTGTTGTTACCTTTTCTTTTCTGCTCTCTCTCCAATGAAGGAACGAAAACCAGAAAGAAAGAAAAAAAAAAAAAATTTCCTTTGCCAAGGTAGCAACACCATTATTATTACCCTTATTTATTAGACACTTGTATCTGCCATGTACGGAGGACCACCACCAACTGAAGAGCAAAAGAAGTTACAAGAACAGTATGCTTACGATACGTTAAAGTTTGCCGGCTTGGTTGCCGGTGCGTTGTGGATCAGTCCATTCATCTACCACTTTATCAGAAAGCAATTGTAAAGAGCAACCTTTGAACCTTTTTCGGCTGTTGACAAATACATGTAGGGAAGACGTTTATGTAAATAGTCTGATTATCAATATACATATACCGAGAACCCTGTCAACCCTGATTTGCGTTTACCGCTTGTTTCTCTTTGCTCTCTTTTCTTTCTTCCCCCACCCCTCAATCGCTGTCGTCATCCACAAGCAATGCTTCTCTGAGCTGCCCAATCTTGGCAGCAAGGTTCAAAAACTCCATGCGCTCACTGATTTTTGACGCGGCAAGCAACGCCTTGTCGGTCTTGATGAGCTTGACTATGCTGTATGCTTTGGCCAATTTGGACTCCTTACACGCCTCGCCAAACAATTTGAGCAACGACTTGTCAAACATGACGCTATAGTTGTTGATCCTTTCCATAATCTCGTCCTGGTCGCCCTGGTTGACCTCGTCGTTGTTGAGCGAGTCGCTAATGAGTCTGCCCATGGTCAACGACCGCAAAAAGCTCTCCTCGGCGCCGTCCTCCTCGGGGCGCTGCTTGATGGGCAACTCCAAATCGAGTTCAATGGGCAACGGCAATGGAAAGCCGGGGTACTGGTTTTTGTTGTTGCCGTTGCCGGTGCTGGTGCTGTTTTTCAAAATCAAGCAGTTGAGCTTGTCGTTGACCAATCCTAGCGGCCAGCAGAGCCAGTTCTTTTTGTTTGCCGACCCGTGCTCGGTGATTGCCTGCTTGCAGTTCAAGACGGGGACCCATTTGGCGTTCCCCGTGTCCCTCCACGAATGCAACACCAACAATGTGTCGTCTTGGCCGCCCACAATACACGGGTCGTTGAACTCGTTGAAAAATATACTCTTGAGCAACACGCCGCCCGCGTGGTGGTCCTGTAACGGCAACGGAGCATTTTGCTGGATATACTTGTGCTCCTGGTTGATATCAACAATGGAGTAGACATAGACGCCAGCAGAGACGCGGTTGATCATAAACAACGCCGTGCTGGCCGAGGCTACTAGCGCCACCACGGGCAACGTCTTGAAAATGCCGATGCACACGCCAAACTGGTTGAAACTGCGGACGTACCCCAAGCTGGTGCCGGCAATGATGGTGGTGTTTGCCCAGTCGGCGCACACGCTGGTGAGGTACTCGCCCGGTAGTAACGGGAGCGTGCGCTCCCACGCATCGTTGGACGACTGGTTGTGCGACCGGTAGGAGATTAACCCAGTAGCGCTCTCGGCCAAAAGTATCCCCCTGGGGTTGATGGAGGCAAGGTCAAACTCGTGGTACTCGCTGAAATGGTACTCGCTGTGGGTGGACCGGTCAAAGAATGAAACGGTGATGCTGGCGCTGCCATTGTCGCCATTCTTGACGATCCAGGCGTACCCGATATTGTTCATGGTGAGGTACCTTCTGGCGACACTGGCGCCCGGCTCAAAGGGCGTAGAGCCGGGGGAGTATGGCTCGATTCGGGCGGCAGGGGTAAATGTCGGCGAGCTCGTTTTCTGGCGCTTGTACGAGTGGTGGCCATTGGAGTGGTGGCCGTTGGAGTAATGACCATTGGAGTGGTGGCCGTTGGAGGCAGCAGGCCCGTTTTCGTCTTCGTCATCTTCATCTTCATCTTCATCGATAATCAACGAGTCTTCCTCGTGTAGTTTGTATTGCGGCTGCTTTCTTTTGGCGGGAGCCCCATCGTCCGAGTCGCGCAACAATGCATCGGTGTCGTTTTCGCTTTCTTCGGCTTCGTCAACAAACAACGAGTTTACGGCGGTACTCTTGCTGGGGGTGGAAACATCCTTCAATGCCACGGTTTCACCATTGGTGGTGCCAATGAATAAGCTGTCACCTTTAGTGTTGCCGCTCCACACCACGTTCAACGGCAACGAGCCGTCATCGAGGTCCAACGAGGCTTCATAAACCAAGGCCTGGCTCTCGAAATCAAATACTTTGGCTTGGTCAGGGGACAATATCGCCAAACTGTCACCGGAAACGGTAAAGTCGATAATCTTTTCCCCATTTTCAAACGTCTTGACCACATCCCACAGCCTATCATAAACGCGCACTGTATTATCCACGGACGGAACCAACAAGTAGTTGCCCTTCCACTCTGTCCGCGTGCAAAACAACTCGTCATTGTGCTCGTCGTTGTAGTCGACTTTATCAATACTGGTGTGGATCTTGCGAGGAATCACGTTTTCCAAGGTGTGGACCAAGTTGAGCTCCTCCGAAATGACCGAGTACACGGCAACGTTGCCGTTTGACATGGAAACACTGGCCAACTCGCCCACAATGTTGTAGCCAAGGTTGACCAACTGGTCGGGCAACGTCACCGTCTTGACCAGACTCTCGCTACTGCCATTGTCGTCTTCGTGGTTTATAACCACCAACTTGTTATCGTCGCCGCCGCATAGAATGCGATTTCCCTGGTTGACAAACACCGCGTCACGCAACGGCAACTCGGACCGGTACATGCTTCCCTTCAGTTCCTTCCTGTCCAAGTCTATAAGCTCCAAGGTGCCCGCCGTGGTTGTCAAGACCAACTTGGAGCCGCTGCTATCCAAAGACGTCAAGTTTTCCAGCGTGTCGATGGATGTGGGCTCGACATCTTCCAGGGCAAACACTTTTAGAATGCCCTCGCTATTGCCAATGGCTAGGCTGCCTCGGTGGTGTACGTATGAGTTTCCGTCAGGGAACGCACTGATTTTCTTGATCTTCTTTCTCTGCTCTGATGGCATGGCGCGTGGTGTATGGAGCTCTGTCGTGGTGTGTGTGTGTGTGTGTGTGTGTGTGTTGTGTACGACTGTCGCAAGGTTTCAAATTTCGGGCCTTGACGCGTCGCAATGAAAAAAAAAAAAACAAGAAGCAAATCAATGAAAGACGTGTACCGAGTCTGAAACCGTCGCAGCGACAACAGGTGGGTTTGGAAAAGGTGCAACGCAGGTGTCAAAAAAAAAGTGGGGCGGTCGCTAGCACTATGGCACTGCCTTGTCCCCAACGTGTAACTGCTTTCTATACACATACACACACCCCCTCCCCACGCAGCGCTGCCTCAAAGAGGCACGGCAAAGGGGTAATGCAAACCAGCCGTGCCTCTACTGGACCCCACCCCACCTCAACCACAGTTATACTCCGTGGGAGGGTTTCCCCAACCCAGCAGGAGTCCCCGACTCAATAGGAGTCCTCGCACGTGCCCGGCCGTTATCAAGAGGCTCAAGATTGGATTGGTTGGTGTAGAAAAATCCCTCACTTGCGCTTCAATCAGAGTTTTAGATCTCTGTTTCATATTGTGTTTAGGAGTCAACTCACCTTGTATGCCGCACCCAATTATCACAGGGCCAGCAAGAGAGAGAAGCAGAAGCGGAATCAGAAGCAGACGCAGAAGCATAGCCAGAGGCAAAAGAACCAGAGTAAATTAACGGAGATTAAAAGGCGGGCCATCAAGGAGAAGTGGCGAATGACCGTTCCAAACCCCCCATTCTCTCTGCTATGGCTATTAAATATCATCCAGTGTAGGAAACTATTAACGCTGATGACAGTGGTGTACGAAAAAGAAAAAGAAACACCACATGCACAACACCATCTGCCTGCGCCTCAAAGACGTCCCACACACACACACTCTCTCTCTCTATCTCTCCCACCTCTGGTGCCGCACCCTCTCGCCTCTCGCCATTTGCCTTTCGCCTCCCCCTTCCTCACACCTCATCTCCCCTTTATTGTTTGTCACTTAAAATCCCTCACCGCTAATCTACACCCGCCATTTCATTTTCCGTAAACGTCTTCATAAGAATGAAATGAAAAAAAAAAGAAAGAAAAATTTTCCTTTTTTTTTTTTGCAGTTGGTCTCCTGGAGGAAAATCCCGCAACCTCCTCTCCTCCTCCCCTCTATAAGCCACTCCAGCCTTGATCCCACCATCTATTTTATTTTGGCACTTGAGATGGTGTGGCCTCTCCTCCCCCTTTTTGGTGTGTCTCGTAGTTGGGCGGATGGGTGGGAGTGAGGGATATATGCGACCAGGTAGAGTATAAAAGGTGGAAAGTCCCCTTTCCTTCCCTCCCCCCCCCTCTTCTTGTCCCACCTTTGATTTCATCTTGATCAACCTCTTTCTCTCCAATCAATACAGCCAAAGTATCCATACTAGGGCCTGCCCATGTCAAAAATTCCCTCGAGAAAGTCACAAGATGCTGCTGAAGACCACTCTATAGCTGATCAAACAAGCCTCAACTACTTGGACGAGGTGGATATCGAAAACGAGAGCAACGACGACCAAGAATCGTTTGACTCTGAGGTTGAAATCGTCCAGGAGAAACATGTTCCCAGAAAGCAGCCATGGAGGGAGGTGCTTATGCTTTCATTTTCATCGTTGGGTGCCATTTACGGCGATTTGGGTACCTCCCCCTTGTACGTGTTGAACTCCATCAAGTACTCGCAGTTGCCCCCCAACAAGGACGACATTTATGGTGCCGTGTCGGTGATTTTTTACATCTTCACCATCATTGTCATTTTCAAATACGTTTGCATCGTCTTGGTGATTGGCCCCAACAATGGCGAGGGCGGCCAGGTGGCCATTTACGCCAAAATCGCCCGGTTCTTGAATATTGGCCCCAAGGGCGTCCACATCCCCGGATCCCCCGAGGTGTCGGACATGCAGTTGTTGTCGAGGCAGGAAACCACCGCTTCGTCGGTCAAGTCCATCCACTCAAGGATTGAGCGGATCAAGCTGCACCCAAGAATAATTATGGCGGTCCAAACATTTATCCTTGGCGCCTGCTTTGTGGGGTGCTCGTTGGTGGTTTCCGATGGGCTTTTGACTCCAACCACCTCGGTGCTTTCTGCCATTGGCGGCATCCAGGTGGCGGTGCCCTCCTTCACCAACGTGTTGGCGGTGTCGGAAGTGATTTTGATTGCCTTGTTTTTTATCCAACAGTTTGGCTCCCACAAGATTTCATTCACATTTGCCCCCATCATTGCCATCTGGCTCTTGGGGTTGGCCATGTGTGGCATTTACAACATTGCCAAGTACCACCCGGGCATCTGGGCCGCCTTGTCGCCCTACTACGCCATCAAGATTCTCAAAAGCGGCGGTATTGATGTCTTTTCCGGTGCCATGTTGGCCATCACCGGTACCGAAGCCATGTTTGCCGACATTGGCCATTTCGGCAAGTTGCCCATCCAAATCACCTTGAGCGCGGTGGTGTACCCGGCATTGATGTTGTGCTACTTGGGCCAGGGCGCGTACCTCGTGGGACACCCAGAAGCCTATGTCAACCCCTTCTTTTTGTCGTTGCCTGGCGGCACCGGGTCCGGAATCTACTGGGTTATGTTTGTGTTGGCCACCTTGTCCACCATTATCGCGTCGCAAGCCTTGATCTTGTCGGTGTTTAGTATCGTTTCCCAGTTGATCAACTTGGACTGCTTCCCCAAGTTCAAGATTGTCCACGTTTCGTCACACTACTCCGGCAAAGTGTACATCCCCGTGGTGAACTGGTTGCTCATGATTGGAGTGGTTTTGACCACCGCGGGGTTCCAAAACGGCAACAATGTCACGGCCGCTTATGGTTTGGGTATCACCATGGACCTTTTGGTCACGTCGTTTTTGATTGTCATTTGCATGCTCTACGTGTATGGCGCCAACATTATCTGGCCCATCTTGTTCCTGTTGGTGTTTATCCCATTGGAGGTGTGCTTGGTGGTGGCAAACTTGAAAAAGGTGCCGCACGGCGCCTGGTTCCCCATCATGATGACGGTGGTGTTCTTTTCCTTTTTGGCCGCCTGGCGTTGGTCGAGGTCCAAAAAGGTTAGCCAAGAGTATGCACTGGGGACAAAGATTGGCGACTTGTTTCCCTTTTTCGCGGCCAAGTCGGTCACCTTGGACTTGAATGCCACCACCAGGGACGGAGAAGCAGGAAGCGGCACCAACCCAGCCTCATACCTGAAGAACGACTCAATCACCAAGTTTGGCGTGTTGCCCTTGTCGAGGTACCCCGGATTGGGGTTCATGTACGTTGACACCATCTTGAACAACTCGCCAAACACATTGCCCCAGCTATACACCAAATTGGTCACTTCGTTTGTCTCCATCCCCTCCGAGTTTGTCTTTGTTGGGATCAGAGTCTTGTCGATCCCCTATGTTCCCGCCGACGAGCGGGTGTTGATGGCGCCCATGAAATTGCCCGGCCATTATAAATGTATCTTGCGGTTTGGGTTTATGGAAAACATTTGTGTCGACCGGGAGTTGAGCACTGCCATTATGGAGCGCATCCCCAGCCTTGGAGAATTGTCGCCGGAACAATTGGCCCGGCACCCCACGATGCACATTTTCGAAAACGACTTGATCAGGTACCACGGAATGAAAAAGACCAGAAATGTGGCCAAAGTGGTGGCACACTGGTTTAAAAAGTTCCTTATTGAGCAATTCTACAGTCCCTTGCACTCATTGACCCAGGAGAATGGCAGTTTTATCCAAACAGAATCCGAGTCTGAGGAGAGGGACCGCAAGATTTTCATTGGCGGAGTCGCAAGATTATAGATTGGTGGTGTGATGATGGTGGTTTGCCTTTTTTTTTTTTTTTTTTTTTTTTTTTATTATAGAATTCATTCATTTATTTTTATACGCACTTTATAATCATGCCCATTCGGGCTTGTTGTGATAGTCACTGTTTCTACCTTGCTGACCGTATCCGCCCCTTTGGCCCTCTCCGCTTCTCTGGCCCTCACCGCCTCTCCAGTTTCCACCTCTGCCACGGTAACCCCTCCCTCTCCAACCGCCTCTTCCTCTACCACGGCCCCTATTCTTTTGCAAAGAAGCCTCGCCAAAGGTATCCATATTCAACGACTTTTCTTCCGTCCATCTCATGCTCGACCTCTCCTCGGTGGATGATGAAATATTGTCGAAAAACGAAGAGGTCTTGTTGTACCCAGAGGATTCCAGTTCCCGCTCGTGCTCCAATTCCTTGGTGAACCTGGCGTTGGATGATTCAAAGTCAAATTCCTCGCCCGGGATCTCAACCTTGTGTGCAGTTGCCGTGCGTGGTGGGGCTCTTGATGCAGACCCCCTTGGCTCTGGTAATCCAGTGGGCGTGGGGTCAGCTGGCTTGTCTCCGTCTACAACCTTTGTGGGCTCGTCCCTTGTTGTCTTTGTGGGTTCATATTGGGATTGTTGCCGGGGGACACCTGTTTCAATCGGCTGTGGAGGCGCTCCTTGGCCCGGCTGGGCTGATGTTGTAGCAGGGAACCCTGCTTCTGCCGTCTTGGTGGCAGTAACAGGTGCAGCTGGTGAAGGCTGCTGCTGTTGCTGCTGCTGATGTTGCTGCTGTTGCTGCTGGTGTTGTTGTTGCTGCTGCTGCGCGGTGCTGGTTGGGCCTGGGTAGTACCCAGACGTTGGCTGCGCAGCTTGTGGCTGGTAAACCACCGGCTTCACCTCATCAATGGGGGTGTCCAAAACACTCAAGTCCTTGACATCCGATCCTCTAAACACAACATACTCGTACACTTCAGCACCGGGGCCAACCTCCAAATGGGGCTGTCCCAACTGCGCCATACGGCCCTCGGTCCCGAAAAGTCTCACCGACTTTAACGCCACCGTTGCGTCATCGGCATTGATGTTCTCCAAGAGACCAACATAACGGAGACCCTTGTTGGAAATAAGGGAGATGGTTTTACCAATGTAGTGCGACATAAGCTGTGTGGAGTGGTGCGTGTCCCTCTCTCCAGTCGTTCTTTTTTTTTTTTTTTTTCATCAACCAGGGTGTGAAGGCCAAAGTATTTGGTAATGAGTGCACGACTTGGTATGTTGGATCCAGGTGGTTGATGACAATGCCACCACGGTGTGGGAAGGGATGGGGGGAGAGGGGGGGTTGTGTGTTGCCATCATCTGCTTTGTACTACTGGTGTGAATGTGAATGTGAATGTTGCTGATGGGGTTGCCATTATAGTTTTATATTCCAACATTTGCCTTCAATTTAAACCAAAAAAGTGGCAAAATGTTGAAACAAGTACATTTACACCATCTCACCGTTCTGGAATAACCCTCAACCCTCAGCTCCTTGAAAGGGCTTGCCCAATAGTGACGCCTGTGTTTAGAAATCCCAACATTGCTTGCAGTCACTACACTGGTGATACGCGCTACCTCCTCCCTTTACTACAATTGAAAGCCAACCAAGGAAGAAAGAAAAAAAAAAAAAGAAAAACAAAAAAAGTGATCAACAAGCTAGCCATACAACCCAAGATGAGTGACCCGTTAGCCGACTACACAACCATCGGTCCGGATGATATAGACCCTGAGATTGCCGAGCAGCACGAGCAAGTGAAGCAGGCGTATGAGCAGCAGCGGAGCGAGGATGCCGAGTTGCCACCAGACGAATACGAAGCCACAGAAGAAGCTGAAGCCAAGCCAGAGCCCGTATACAATAAAGATGAAGATGAAGATGAAAACGACGACGACTATGGGGCAGCAAACAACGACGACGACGACGATGATGATGACGATAACATATACAAATCAATCAGTTCTCACAAGATTTCCGGAGACCAACCAAAACAACACACTAGAAAGAAGGTTGTTAGAAGGTCAGCCGCATCAGCAGCAGCAGCAGCAGAAGACGAGGAAAACTTGCCTGCGCCAAGCGTGAGTCAGTCATATACACCCAACGATTATGACCTCAATGCCGACCAAAGAAAAAGACTAGAATTGGAGGAAAAGATGGATGCTGCCATCAAGTCCAAGTCGACGAGAAGGAAAAAGGCTGACGAGGACGACCTTGAGAGGATGCAGGACGACAGGATCGACCACTTGAAGGACCAAATGATCAAGGCGGCCAACTTGGACGTTGAAAAGAACTCGCAGGGCCAGATAGCCACGGAAAAGTTGAAGTTGTTGCGGGAAGTCACTGACGTTTTGTCGAGAGCCGACTTGGCTATATCTGTGTTGGACAATAACTTGTTGGAAGCAGTGAGATTGTGGCTCGAGCCGTTGCCCGACGCGTCGATGCCAGCATACCAGATCCAGAAGGAGTTGATACACGCGTTGGAGACGTTGCCCGTCAAGACAGACCACTTGGTTGCTTCTGGTATCGGCAAGGTGTTGGTGTTTTACCAACGGTCAAAGAGAACGGAGCCGGTGTTGAAAAAGATTGTTGACCGGTTGATTGGCGACTGGACGAGACCGATTTTGAACAAGTCGGACTCTTACAAGGACCGTACCATGCAATTCCACGAGTACAACAAGAGCAAGTACCAGAACCAGTTGACAAGGGCCACCAAGAGGAAGGAGCCCAAGTCGTTGTATGAACAAAATGCCGAAAGAAGAAAGAGAGCGGCGATCCCCACCGCGAGAACCGCTGCTTACAAGGTTGCTCCAAGGGTGAATGTCGAGATGTTGGCCATACAACAACTGAGAAAGGCGGGCAACGACGAGAGATTTAAAAAGATCAACTACAAGTTGACAACCATGTCTGCCAAGAGAAAGGCTGTGAGGAAGGGGGGTCCTTCCATCGAGGGCAAAGGTTTAGGTATGTAGAGTCTCTCCCTACAGTGTGAAGATTTTTCTTTTTTTTTTTTTTTGCACGTAAAATTGACAGTTATAAAATCATATAGTATGATCTGGTGGCTTCAAGACACAATGGGCAATGATTGTGCTGAGTGATGTGCTGATGGTGGATTATGCTTGAGTTTCAACAGCACGTCACTCCCATTATATATTTCCGTTCCCCCAAAATAAAAATACAAGAATGATAATTTAGGATCTTGGCTTTTCCTTCTTCTCCTTCCACAAAGCCAACAAGGAGACACCAGAGACCTTGACAACCTTGAATCTGACACCTGGGATATCACCCTTGGCCTTACCTCTTCTACCGAAACCGGCCAACAAGACTTCGTCGTTTTCGTCAACAAAGTTCAAACAACCATCGTTTGGAACGAAGGCGGTGACCTTCTTACCGTTCTTGATTAATTGGACTCTGACACACTTTCTGATGGCAGAGTTTGGCTGCTTGGATTCAACACCAATCTTTTCCAAAACGATACCCTTGGCGTGAGATGAACCACCAAATGGAGACGACTTGAAGGCAGTACCCAATAATCTGGACTTGTAAGACTCGTCAGCCCATCTGTTGTTTCTTCTGTGAACTCTCAATTTTCTAGCCGAGTTAAGACCTCTTGGTTTACCTTTACCCATGGTTGATTGTAGATGATATTGAACTGAAAGGAAATGAAAAAAAAA
>JAKTZW010000441.1:0-24678 GCA_030579015.1 Zhuliangozyma blackwelliae | reverse complement strand
GCAGGGGGCAGGGGGGCAGGGGGGGCAGAGGTTTCCAAGAAAGGGGCGGCGACCTGGTTTCCTTCCCCCCCTGGTCAATCAATCAATCAATCAAGCAAGTGTCAATTAATAATCTCGCACGGCACTTTTGTAATCGTTCTGTCTCTTTACCTGATAAGGTCAATTATTGATCCAGAAGAGCAACAAACGAAATTGAAACCAATACACAAGAAATCAGACATTTAGATTTGCGTAAAGAAAGAGAGACATTTGTCGTTGTAGTTCTCCTTCCTCCTTCCTCCTTCTCTTCCTCTTCGTCTCGCGTACAAGGTAAACAAAACAGGCTGAGCACGAACCTTAAAACTCAAGGCGGCAACAACGGTGGTGTCGAGCGTCACCCACCATCGACATCGATGCTTGGCATCTATTGTGTAGGAGTTAGCGACTGCACAGAAAAAGAAAGAAAAATAAAAGGGGGGGGAGAGAGGGAGAGATCAACACCAAAACTGGTATACCCAGCCAGACCCCGTAGTGCGTCTCGCTGCATTGGTGTCTCGCTGCCTTGGTGTCTCGCTGCCTTGTTCTCTCTACCTTGTTCCACCTCATATCGCCTCGTTTTATTCTACTCGTTTCCATCGTCCCATGGTTCCAATGTCCCATGTTCCATTCACCGTTAGAAGCACATGCCAAAGGCTAAAGACGGTAAAGTTTTAGAGCATGACGAAGTTTTTAAGATCTTCAGCATTTGACCCATCTGAAATTTGTCTGCCTTTGCCTCGTTCTTCCCTTTGTTGTCTTTCCCTTTGTTGTGTTGTCCCTTTGTTGTTTTCCACTTTGCTGTCCCCTTTGTTCCTCCCTCCCTTTGTTGTCTCACTTGGTGAAACAAGTCAGAATCGGGAAATGACAATTGTGCTCATTTCAAATGACACAAAAAAAGTGTGTGTTGCCAAACCAATGGTGGTGGCACCAGAGACACTTATGACAACAAGAAACAACAACACATATTAACCAATTACACTCTGTCTCAATGTTTATGTCACACATCAGGTGATGCTTCATTAATCAAGCTTTCTCCCACCCACAACCACCACCACCACTTTTTTATTTTTCCTCTTTTTTCTTGGTTGAGCCTATTTGCCTTGACGAAATGGTTTGCCACCCTTCTGGAGAGGCTAATTGACCTGGCATGGCATGGCATTGCTTGGCATAGCATAGCATAGCATGGCTCGGCTTGGCTTTTGTTGGTTGTGTGCCTTTGCATCGCATTGTCCTTCCCCCTTTGTGGGGTTGCATTGGTTGTTGCTGCGAGCTCCACCGACTTCATCTAGTCCAAAAAAGAAACAGCAGCAGCAGCAGCAGCAGCAGCACATTCCTCCCTTGGTTACCAACCCATTTACCCATAGGCAACAGGTGACAACCCAACCATTGCCTGGCTACTGGTGATAAAGCTTGTTTTTTTTTTAGGTTTCGTGTTTGTTTTGTTTTGCTTGGGGATACAACCATTGGTGTGGCACCACCCATTTGGTCTAGTCCTATACAGTTTGGGCACGTCCATGGTTAAAAGACCCACTTCCTCCTCCTCTTTACTGCTACTCCTCTATATTGCTACTGCTGCTTCTTTATGCTGCTTCTTTATGCTGCCCAATCACGTGACAACCATGAGATTTATGACAACCATGTAAACAAAGAGAAGAGAAAAAAAGCTTAACAAAGGTAAACACACACACCTGTCCATACAATGTCCACCCTGCTTGTTTCCCCAGCAGATGCCCTAATTGCCGTGTCCGACTATATCCTAGCCTCTGTGGATACCCTCGGCAATGTCGAGTATAGCAAAAAGGGCCGCAAGTACCGCTTTGTCAACAATACCTTTCAACGGATCCGCGAAGAGGACAAGCACTTGATTGTGTCGAGCAACCCCCACGACCAGCTCGGGCTCTATTCCGCCTTTACCATTCTTGAAAACACCGGCGACATTCTCTCCCAATGGCCCGATTTCTGCTGCACCGTGCTTGGGCTAGCACAGACCCTCGAGACCAATCAATGGGTGGAGGAGCGCAACTCGTCGGTGGTTGACGTTTCGCAAGCGCGGTACCACCCGCGCCGCGTGTCGGGCCCCCAGGCTGACGAGTACCTTGCCCTCCATCCGGTGCAGAGCCACCATGTGCAATGGGGGTTGGACCTCTTGGTGGCCTCCAAGCTCAATTTTCTCCACACTGACCACCACGTTGGCACCAAGATTGAGGGCGTGCACATGCGACGCCTCGTTGAGGAGTACTTTGGCCCCGACGCCCTCACCAGCCCTGATGTGCTCGTTGCCCTCAAGAGCTGTGTCCATTGGGGAAATATCCGGGGCATTCTCTACAAGCTCGGCGTGCCCAACGTGAGGGGGGCAACTGGGGATGAAAATGAGGACGACCCTGTAATCAAAAGCTTTGCCAGTTTCCCCGAGCCCCTGGAGGATATGAAACTAAGCGTTTATGACCGGTACCCCAGCGGCACCAGCAAGTACTCGTTGATCCGCAAGAGCATTGACACCCTTGCCGACTGGGTGTTTGCGCCCTTGATCCCATTGCCGCACAACCTCGACTGGTTGTATGAGCTCTGCCACGAGATTGAAACCAACCCATTACGCTTCCATCTAAGGTCGGCCACCAAGCAGCTCTGCGCCGACCCGGTCAACTTGTCGGACCTCAATGCCAAGCACGCATCGGAAATTAGGCTGTTGTTGGTGTTTATCTCGTTGGTGGTGAATGTGTTTCCCCACACTGGCGGCGAGTTTCTCCTACAAAACTCCAAGATACCGCGGTTTACCCCCGAGTTGGTGGCTGAGCACCAAGATGAGTATTCGCGGTTGGTGAGGCTACACCAGCTGATTGAAAGCTACAAAGAAAAACAGTGGGATGATGAGGATATAGTGGTGCGGTTGACAACTAGTGAGTGCTCGTCACTGTCGTTGTTTGCCAAAGTCGCCGAGATGAGGGAAAAGTATGCCGATGACTATGAATAGGCATCCCTTGGGCTGCCCCTGGCCAAAACCGTGAGGGGATGATGGTTTTGTGTGCGCACAGACTGGCATGAAAAAAATGAGAAATTTTTAAAACTGTTGCTCCAGTTGCTCCTTGGCTTTACAACACGGGGGGGAGGAATGATGAAACTGAAACCTCTTGGCGTCTTTCACTCACTACATTGACGTCATATCCGGATAGGATAGCTGGCCAGAGTGTTTATCCATACGTCCTTTTAAGGAGGTTAACTATCCCCAATTGCACATTTGTTTGTGTTTGTTTTTTTCTCAATTTAGATGAAAAAAAAAAGTCTAAAATAAATCTGGGGGTGGGGCAAGGGGGTGATTGAATTAAGAAACAGGGGGGGAGAAAAGTGGTTCTGGAAACTTCCACCCACCATTCATTACTGCAGACCTGTTTACTGAAACATTCACTCGTCTCTTTGCTCCAATAATACATCACCCTCCAGATGTAATACAAGAAAAGCAAACAATCAAAGGGATAAAGAAAAAAATGGGCAGGAGAAGAAATGAAAAGAAAATTTTTTATCATTGGCGAAAAAAAAAAGTTTTTCTTTTTTTCCTTCATATATGAAACCCCCCCACCCCCACCATATTTCTATTTACATTAATCAATAGTTAAAGCTGCTATTGCTACAAGGAATATCTTCACCATCTAGACCATGCCCGTATTCAGCAACGACATAAATGGCAGCGACGACGGTGTCCTCCTCCACCACCGTGAAAGGAGGGACACTGCAGCCCAAGATGACCACGACCAAGCCCTTGACCACAAGGAAAAGTCAGAGGTTGGATCGCAAGTGGAAAAGCTTGTTGAAGACACCACCTCGTCGGAAGAGTTTGACATGGTTGAGTTGGAGGCCAACGATGTGGTGTTGCACGAAAAGATGAAGCTTATCAATGACGCCATTGACGAGATTGGCTTTACCCCCTACCACTTGAAACTATTCTTTCTCAATGGGATGGGCTACTGGACCGACACTCAATTGACCTTTCTCGAGAGCAGTGTGCGTACCTATATCAATTTCCAATTTGGCTATACCTTTCCCGTTTCTGCCGAGTGTTATGCCGTGGGCATGATTTTGGGCGCCCTTGTATGGGGGTTTGGCGCCGATTTGATTGGCCGGAAATTGGCCTTCAACTTGTCATTGCTCCTCTCGGCCATCTTTGCCATTATGACGGGGATGATGGGCACCATGGCCTCGTACTGTTTGTTTGTCTTGTTGAGTGCCTTTGCCGCGGGGGGGAACTTGGTGTTGGACACGTGTGTGTTTTTGGAGTATTTGCCCCACAAGGACCAGTGGTTATTGACATTTTTTGCCTTTTTCTGGGGCATTGGCCAAACGGTTGCCGTGTCGTTGGCATTTGCCTTTTTGCCCAACAATTCGTGCGACAGCGCCGACAATTGCCCCTCGCACCTCAACCGGGGTTGGCGGTACGTGTGGTATACCAACGGGTGCATTGTCCTTGCCATGGCGGTGTTGCGGGTCACGGTGGTGCGGTTGAAGGAGACGCCCAAGTTTCTTATTGCCAACCACCGTGACGCTGAGGCGGTGCAGGTGTTGCATGAAATCGCCACCAAGTATAACCGAACCTGCTCGCTCACGTTGAAACAGTTGCAACAATGCGGGTCCATTGACAGCAACGACGACTACAGAAACAATATTTCCTTCAAGGGGACATTTGCCTTGATGTTTAAACACTTGAAGATTCTCTTTTCAACCCCCAAATCAACAAAGTCCACCCTCTTGTTGTTCTTTTCCTGGGCGTGTCTCGGCATCACCTATCCACTATACTCGTCGTTTTTGCCCGTGTACTTGGCCACCAGGGGCGCCAGCATTTCCGCCGACAATGCCCATGGCGTGTACCGCGACAATTTAATCTCCAACGTGTGCTCCATTGGCGGGCCCTTGATTGCCGGCGCCTTGTTGTACTATGTGCCCCGGCTCGGGCGCCGCGGGGTGATGTTTATCGGCGGGATCACCACCATGGCGTGCTTGTTTGGGTACACGGCTGTGCGCACGCGGGGGCAAAATGTCGGGTTGGCCTCAGCCGTGTATTGCTGTCTCTACATTTACTATGCCGTGATTTACGCCTACTCCCCAGAGGTTATGCCCTCAGCCGCGCGAGCCACGGGTAATTGTCTTTGCTTGGTGTGCACGAGAATATGCACCGCGGTGGTGCCCGTCATTGCCTACTTTGCCAACACCTCGTCGTCGGTGCCCATCTGGATCTGTGGCGCCTTTGTGGGAATCATTGGTATCGTGGCCTTGTTTCTTCCCTTTGAGCCTAGTAAACAGAGGGTGGTTTAGGCTGGTAGTTTTAGGCATCATTCTTTTATTTATTTATTTCATTATAAATCCGTTGATGCGGAGCGCAAAAATAGCTTAATTTTGGAGAACCAGAGGGAGGAGAAGCAGAGGCAGAAGCAGAAGGAGGTGCACCAAAAGCAGAAGCAACAGTGAGGGGTGTGTCAAGTGAGGGGTGGAAGGGTTTAGAAACATGTGAAACTGGAGAGCAGGAGGAATGGGAGCAAACTGTGGGGAGGGGAACATGACAATCACGAGGCAGAGCAGGAGGAATACGAAGCGGAATAGTGCGTAGGTGGGTAGGTGTCATATATCCACCTCCTCCCCTCCAACCCTGTCTCCATCACTTCACTATTGTCTTGACAGGTCTCAAGCCTCCCCTCCTCCATAACTAAAGCACCAGCTGTATTAATTTGTCCTTTAGCCATGTGAGATTTTGTGCCGCCTCCCCCAACGGCGCTTAATTTGAAACAAAGAAAAAAAAAAAGGGAAACAAGGGAAACAAGGGAAACCAGAGTCAAGGAAAGTTGTAGAGCCAACGGGAAAACGTGGGTGGGTACCACTTGCCAAATTGCCAAGTTGCCCATCCCCCCCGCTCACGCTACTTTAACTTTGTTAATCTCATGCTGATTTATTCCGTTTTGGGTAAGTCAATGTATGAGTGTTGTAACAAATTTATTGTGTGGTTGGGTGTATTCATGTCTACTGCTTGCATATATATATTAGCAGATAACGTGCCTCTGCATTCTGCATTCTGCATTCTGCCCCTGCCCCCTGCTATTCCCTCTTGTTTCGCCTTCTTTTCATATTTCCCATATGTCCTCTGAAAAGCACCAGGAGAAAGTCACCCCCACCTCGTCGCCCCATGACGAGGAGACCCTCACCAACGATGCCTTGTACGAGTTGGCCGACGACGTCTTGTCAAAAAAGATGAAGCTTATCAATGACGCCATTGACGAGATTGGCTTTACCCCCTACCACTTGAAACTATTCTTTCTCAATGGGATGGGCTACTGGACCGACACCCAGTTGACATACCTCGAAAGTAACGTTCGAACCTTTATCAACTACCAGTTTGGCTATACCTTCCCCGTGTCCAACATGTTGTTGGCGGTGGGTTTGCTTGTGGGCGCGGTGTTTTGGGGGTTCTCGGCCGACTTGATTGGCAGAAAGATTGCCTTTAATATCTCGTTGCTCCTCTCGGCCGTGTTTACCATTATCACGGGAACCATGGGCACCATGGCCTCGTACTGTATCTTTGTGTTTTTGGTGTGCTTTGCCGCGGGGGGAAACTTGGTGTTGGACACGTGTGTGTTTTTGGAGTACTTGCCCCACAAGAACCAATGGTTATTGTCATTTTTCGCCTTTTTCTGGAGCATTGGCCAGGTGGTGGCGGTGGCATTGGCGTTTGCCTTTTTGCCCAACAATTCGTGCGACAGCGCCGACAATTGCCCCTCGCACCTCAACAAGGGTTGGAGATATGTCTACTACACCAACGGCAGCATTGTCCTCGTTATGGCCTTGCTCCGTTTGACGGTGGTGCGGCTCCAGGAGACGCCCAAGTTTCTTGTATCCAATAACCGTGACGCTGAGGCGGTCAAGATTTTGCACGACATTGCCACCAAGTATAACCGAAGCTGCTCGCTCACGTTGGAGGACCTCCAGGCGATTGGCCAGATTGAAAGCAACGACGACTATAGAAAGCATATTGACTTGAAGGGAACGTACACCTTGGTCAAGCGCCACGTTGCCGTCTTGTTCTCGTCCCGAAAGATGGCGCGGTCTACTTCGTTGGTGTTTTTGTCCTGGCTCTTGTTGGGTATCTCGTACCCATTGTTTTCGTCGTTTTTGCCCACATACTTGGCCACCAGGGGGGCCAACATTTCGGCACCAGACACGTTTGGCGTGTACCGCGACAATTTGATCTCCAACGCCGTGTCCATGGCGGGACCGCTCATTGCCGGCTTGCTCTTGTACTTGTTCCCCATTATTGGCCGCCGCGGGGTGTTGTTTATTGGTGGTGTTTGTTCCATGGCGTTTTTGTTTGGATACACCCAGATCAAGACTAGGGCGCAAAACGTGGCCTTGTCCTCGATCTCGTTTGCCTCCATGTACATTTACTACGCCGTGTTGTATGCGTACACCCCAGAAGTGTTTCCCTCGGTGGCTAGAGGCACGGGCAATGCCCTTGCCATTGCGTGCACCAGAGTGGCTACCATTATTGTGCCCTTGATTGCCTACTTTGGCGACACCTCGTCGGCAGTGCCCATCTGGATCTGTGGCGCCTTTGTCGGGGTCATTGGTTTCCTTGCCTTGTTGTTGCCCTACGAGCCAAGTAAACATAGAGTGGTGTAGATTGGCAGTTTTGTATGTGTAAATTACCTTGTTTGTATATGTGTAGATTATTACCAGGTTTGTATAGCCCTACTTTGCCTTTAGGCAGTACATCCTCACGGGGTAGAGTTCCTTGGGTAGCCCCTTTTGCACGTCGCTGGCAATAAGCTTGAACCCCGCAGCCACAAACAACTGGCGAAACTTTGCATCCGTTCGGGTAACAGAACTATCAGTCTCGTCAAAAATGTCGCTTTCGGGAGCAATGTTTTCCTTGACAATCATGGTGCCATTGTCAACCAATGCCAGTCTGCACGTCAGCCAAAACTCCACCAACGCGTCGTCGGGTAATTGGCCCACGCACCACTGGCACCAAATCAACCAGTACTGCCTCTCGGGTCTCCAGTCCTGCATCCCTATAGGGTATATCGTGCCCAACTTGCCCCGGGCGCGCACGCCGGCAAGCTCCTGGTCCATCTGGGCCACAAATGGCTGCACGGGCTCGAGCAAATCAACCCTATCGCTCACTTTCCAGAGCAAGTCCCGCGATATCCTGCCAATTCCAGCGCCCATATCGATGGTGGTCTTTTCCCCGTCGTATGTCATCCGCGTCTGCAACTTGCGCAAAAAGGTGCCGCTGCCCACGATATCCACCTTGGGCACGCTGGTTTGCTCGCCAAACCCGCCAAGAACACCGTTGACCGACGCCGGCACCGAGGACCAGTACGTTATAGCGTCATCGTAGTTGATCTGAGAGTCGGGCACAACGTCGGAATCGCCATGGTCAATGTCTAGCTGTTGCTGTTGCTGTTTGATGGGCATTTGTGTTAAGACGATGAGGTTGTAAAACGTTTTTTTTTTTTTTCTTTCCCTTCTCCGTTTTCATTCCCGACTCTGTTGTGGTCTGTGGGGCGCAAAATCACAAAGGGCACCAAGCAGAAACAAGTGGAGGCACACCCACACTCTTTCCCCTCGGTTATTCACTCTCCTTGTGCCAACAAATGCACGCCATGGCCAACTGCTACTGGCCACAACTGCAAAGATGCGCTTCGGTGCGGCGTGAAATCTGTCATTCTAAAACCACACGATTCGGCGCTGGCATCTCGATTTGGTGTGGGAAATTTGCTCATTCAGGGAGCACCCAAAACAGCACACAGACACACACAAAGGAGAAAAAAGAAAAAAGGGTGAGAAGATTTTTACAACCAACCAGATCATCAGATAACACCACTACCACACAACACACAACACACAGACAACACAACACACAGACAACACAACACACAGACAACACAACACACAGACAACACAACACACTCCCATGATTCTAATAGACGACGCCAAGTTTTCGTGCATGGAATGCATACGAGGACACAGGTCGTCGTCGTGCCGGCACCACCAGCGGCCGCTACTACAAGTGCGGTCCAAGGGTCGGCCCAACGTTTACGCCAACGGAAACCCCAACCACCGCGTAGCCGTGTTTGCCGAAGAGATTGCGCCGCTAGAGGACGAGCTGCCAGAGCCGCTTGCTGCGCTGTGCAAGGACCAACCGCCCATTGTCATACTAAAGGCGTCGTCCAAACAAGTGGTGGATCTCAAGAGCGGGCACATTGTGGGGCCCTACGACGAGGCCAAGACGCAGCCAAGCACCTTTGTCCAGCCACAACGGCCACCCGTTATCAGCGACGACAGTTTTATCAATATTTCAACGTGCTGCTCCGGGGTAAAGAAAAACAACAAGTCTTGTGGGTGCTGCAACAGCAACAAGCGAAAGAATGTCAGCAAATCGAAAATCCTTCGCACGTATATCCAGAAAAAGTTGAGCACCCAAATGATCAAGCACGAGTCTGTGGTGGTGGGCCACGACGCGCCGCAAATGTTTGACGTTGTGCCGGTCCCCTCGTGCTCGATTCCCGGGACATGCTGCTGCGACAGCGACTGTTCTTGCGTCGGCTGTGTCGTGCACGGCAACACCAACAAAAGTACCATCCCCATTTCTGGCATTGCCGACTTGATAGACTTTGACGTTGACCAGTTTGCCTCCAAGGACGGCAACCATGTGTTGAACTCGTTGGAGAGCAGCATCAGCAATCCGTTGTACGACCCGCCGTGCTTGTGTCTTCCGGAAAACTGCAACTGCTCCAACTGCGAGACCCATGGGATCATCAATGGATACAAGCTAGATGACTATTTCAAGCCGCCCACCAGGGCGGGCGAGGTTGCGGGGCAGGGCCCCCACGTCAGCACAAGACTGGTCTCTCTGCAGGAAGACGTGTTGTGGGAAAACTTTATCAAATCAACGAATCAAACCTCTGGGTTTGCCCCTGAGTGTGGGTCGCTGCTTTCTCCGCCACCTTCGGTTTCCTCTTTATCCACACCCGCTTCCGCATCATCTTGTTGCAAAAAAGTAGAGTAGAGTTGCAGGTTGTAGGCGCTGTTTATAGACTATCACGTGATGTGTTACCCGGACAATTGAGGACAAAATTCTTTGGCGGACTGAAAAAAAAAACCATTGCCAACAAGAGGCCAGTACTACTACTATATACACACACACACATACACACAGGCCAATCAAACCAACAATGGAGGAGCCAACTGATATCCTGTATTATATCAGTCCCCAGGCTGTGGAGCAGGCCAGACAGTTGGAAGTTCCGTTGGGCGAAGAGGGACAGGTTGTCACCATTGACTTGATTGATGAATTACCAGAGAGTCCCTCCGAGTTGACCAACTTTTTGGCGCAGGAGCTGTGCCGTACCGAGTACTGGATCCGCGTAGCTGGGGCTTATGCTCGATTGGGGAAACTCAACGAGTCGCTCTTTGTCTGCAACGAGGCGTTGAAATCTTCTGGAATCACTCTGGACGATAAAAAGTCGCTCGACTCCTTTTTGGTGTGGGTGTATTTCAAATTTGTCTCGCTGGGGGTCGACAGGGAGACGTACTTGGCCAAGGCAACCAACGAGATCAATGAGTTGTCGGAGCGGATCAAGTTTGATTCCACCACGCCCACGCACAACACCACCTCCAACTTGTTGTCCCAGGCTGTTTTGTACTTGTTCAACGGGCAGGACGACGAGGCGTTGGATATGCTTGAAAAGCTCTTGAAGATTGATCTGAGCAACTGCTTTGTGTTGTTGTGCAAGGCACAAGCGGTTATAAACAAGACCAAAAACTATGCGCACGCGTTGAAGCTCTACCAGCAAGTGTTGATTTTGAACCCCTTGATGAAGCCCGACCCCAGAATTGGGATTGGCTTGTGCTTTTGGTTCTTGAAGGACGACAAGATGGCGGTGCTGGCGTGGCAGCGGGCGTTGGAGTTGGATGCAAACAACTTGAAGGCAAAGGTCTTGTTGAACTTGGCCCAGTTCCACTCGACATTTAACAACTCCTTGAGCGACGACGAGTTTGTGAGCAGCTACAAAAAGTGCTTGAGCGATTTGGTTGCCATCCACAAGGAAGATGTGAATGATGCTACCGTGTTGCTTGCGTTGGCGTCGTACTACTACTCCAAACAGGATTACGATACATTGACCAAGATTATCAACAAGGTTGTAAAAAAAATTACCGGCGACGAAAACCTCATCAAATTCAGCAGTTTTGGCAAGGTGACCAAGTACCAGTCCCGCGTGTTGTCGCAATGTGCCACGTGGATGGGGCGAATCCAGTTTGCCCAAACCGACTTTACCAAGGCGTCAAAGTACTTTCAGGAAGCAATCAAGTTTAACGAGTCAAACATTGTGGCCAAGTTGGGTCTTGGCCAGTCGCAGTACAATAGAGGGTCCGTTGAGGAAGCCAGCATGACCTTTGAGTCTATTTTGCGCAGCAACTTGCACTGCCTCGAGGTGAATTATTCCTTGGGGGTGCTATACTCGAAGCAAAAGTCCAGAAGAAAGAGGGAGTTGGCCATACAAGTGTTGGAGAGGTATATTAGATTATCCAACAATCGGGGGCTCTCGTCCAAGAAGGAGGATGCCGAGTTTATGCTCAACAAGGAACCGGTGACGTTGAATGCGTACCTTGTATTGTCCAAGTTGTACGAGTCTTCAGACATTACCCAATCCTTAAACTACCTAAACAAGGCCATAGAGTCGAGAAAGAATATTGGAAAAGACGTGCCGTTGGAAGTGTACAACAGCATTGGTGTGTTTAACTTCACCAAGCAAAACTTTGCCGAGGCGGCCAAAAACTTTCAAACCGCGCTCGACAAGGTGGGTGAGGGCAAGGGCGAGTTTCACAGTACTGACGGCGATTTGCTTATCGACTTGCCCCAAGACTTGAGTGTTACCTTGACATACAACTTGGCCAGGACCAAGGAGGTTTCCGACCGCGCTGCGGCATTGTCCATCTACGACACGTTGCTCAAGGAGTGCCCCCACTACTTTTCGGCCCGGTTGCGTATACTATTCCTCAACTGCATTGCCGAGGAGGGCGGAATGGCCAAGGAAGACATCAAGAAGGAAATTGAGGAGCTCATGAGCCTCAACGCTTCAGACTTGGAGATCCGGTCGTTTTACGGGTGGTTTGCCAAGAATTTCGGCAAGCGGCTCGGCATGCAGGCCGATGCCGACACCAAGCACCAAAAGGATACGTTGGTGGACTATGACTCGCACGACTGCTATGCCTTGATCTCGTTGGCCAACATCTATTGCATCATGGCCAGGGACGTTAAGGAGCACGACAAGAGAAGAAAATACTATATCCGTGCCATTGAGTTGTTTGCCAAGGTGTTGTCGGTTGACCCCAAAAACGTGTACGCGGCCCAGGGGTTGGCAATCACGTATATTGAAAACAAGGAGTCCAACAAGGGTCTCGACATTTTGAGAAAAATCAGAGACTCGTTGAATGACATTTCGGTTTACTTGAACTTGGGCCACGTGTTGGTTGAGTTGAAGCAGTATGGCAAGGCAATTGAAAACTACGAATTGGCGTTGGCGAGGTATACCGACGGGAAGGATGCCAAGATCCTCACCTTTTTGGGTAGGGCGTGGTACTTGCGGGGCGCCCTGGAGCAGAGCTTGCAGTTTTACAAGAGGGCGTTGGACTATGCGCAGCGGGCGTTGGAGAATGCCAAGGGGTCCAAGTCGTCCATCCGATTCAACATTGCCTATATTTGGTTCCAGATTGCCGAGCTTATTGGCAAGCAGCCAGTTGAGCTGCGTCAAGTGAAGGACATTGAAGAGGCACAAGCCGGGTTGCAAAGCGCCATTGATACGCTCCATGCCTTGGCGTCTGACGACGAGCAGCACCCGCCGTATCCAAAGGAGGAATTAAAGGGCCGAGCCAACCTTGGTACTTCCACGTTGCAAAACAGATTGAGCAGTGCTCTTGAGGAGACCAAGGAGAGTATAGCCCAGGCTGAGGAGAAGTTGGAGGCGGCCAAGCGGGTGAGACGGGAGGCTGAGGAGGCCAAGCTGAGGGAAGAGGAGGAAAGATTGAATGCATTGCGGGCAAAGGAGTTGGAAAGAGCCAAGGAAAGGGCTATCTTGCAGGAGCAAGCACAGCAGTGGGCCGAGGAGTCGAGGATGAATGTGGTTGTAGACGATGCCGAAGACGATGCCTTGTTTAATGTGGAGAGCGAAAAGAAAAAGAGGGTGAACAAAAAGAGTGGGAACAAAAAGGCGGGGAAGAGGGCGAAGAAGAATGTTGTTAGCGACAGTGAGGACGAGGAGGAGAGGTCGGCCACTGAGTCGGAACCAGAGCCCGAAACCAATGGCAAGAGAAAGGCGAGCGACGCAAAAGACCGCAACCCCAAGAAGAAGAAGCCATTGTCGGAGGAGTTTGTCAACGACTCTGATGATGATGATGAGGGTGATGGTGGTGGTGACGACAAGGGTGATGGTGACGACAAGGGTGATGATGGTGATGACGACGACTTGTTTGGCAAAGAGTGATTTATTCATTACACACCGGTCCTATACACCTTCTTTCCACCATTTTCTCACCAACTTGTTGGAGTCACTTGTATCCTTGTACAACTTTTTTTCAAATTCATCCAATGTATAAATAAATTCGTTATTTAGTTGTTTGTTGGCATTGTTGGCAAAACTATTGATCTCGTACGCCCGCTCCTTCAACATTGCCATCACCGTGTCGACCAAGGCGGGATCATTAAACATGGTGCACCATTTCTCAATCAATTTGTAATAGTGCGGCAACAACTTGTGCAAATCGACCGAGACCGGGTCGGTCTTTATTGCCGACAACACTTTTTGGTTGATAAACTCTGGGTCCGACAAGTTGATAAAGCTCTGGTCTGACTCGGACGATACTTCGCAAACGGCAAGGATTTCCGCTAGCCAGAGTGGAAGTTCAATCTTGGTGTCCTTGTGTATCGGTTTCCCGGGGTTGCCCTCAAGGTAGCCCAAGCCAGGCACAGTGATGTTGAATTGGCAGGGGATTTTGGATGCGTCTGCTAGTATATCGTCGAGGTCGTAGTATGGCATTGGGGGTGGTGATGATTATGTTTTTCCTTGTATACTTTTTTTTTTTTTGCTTCTTGCTTTTTGTTGTTTGTTTTTTGCTTTGACGCGTTTGTTACACCACTCGCCAGAGGAGCCATATGTCACACAAGCACATGAGGTATGGACGGTTGATTAACCAAAACTGGAGGTGCGTGGGACATGAGTGATGTCGGTGTCCCTGTCTATGACATGTGAGGTTAGCCTTTGGATGTTTGGGCTCTTCTCAGGCCACGTTGGCATTCCACAACAGCGTTGTTTCACATCCCTGATTCCCTCCCCCTCCTCCAAAGCAGTTGTCCAGCCCTCCATGTTTATCAGAGTGACGACGACTGTGTAGCACACCTCGTACTCCTTGCATCTTCGTCGCAAGGCTGAATCCCGTTTCCTCCACGAGGTGCCATCGTTGCAAAAAAAAAAAAAAAAAAAAAAAAAAACCAGTCTCCACTTGGATTTCCCCCCCTTGATTGCTCAGGCAGACACTTACACCTGTGCACAGCATGGCCAACGTCAAAGGCACTACTCCCGATAATGCTCTGGAGCCCACATTGCAAGCACAAGCATCGCCGCTGAACGACGCGGCAGAAGAGGGTGTACGCAAGAGTTTGCCCTCGCCGCCTTCCCCGCGAATATTCATCACCCGGTCGAGCGAAGACAATATCAACCATGTGCTGGAAGAGCTTATCCTTCCAGACGAAGACACCCCGTTGTTGGGCGGCGGAGAACCCGTTGTCGTGCGGCGTCGGGGCTGGCGCACCAGCCGCGACTGGAAGCTGTGGCTCGTCTATCCCAGCGTCATTGTTTCCATCCTTGCCATAATTCTCATTGTCGGGTTGGTGGCGTATGCCATCGTCAAGGATATACAAGATGCCGTTAGCCGCTCGGTGGTGGTGGACCTAGACACGGTGCAGATCTCACGGGTCACCCCGCTCGGCTTGGACGCCCGTGTCAATGGAACCATTAGTATACGCTACGACAATGTAGACGGCTTTCTCCAGCGGACCGCCTTGAAGCTCGGGTCCTCGGTGCTTGGCGTATTGACCGTTGCCGCCATCCAGCCCATTGAGTTGTCCACCAGGCTTATTGACGTTGACTCGCCGTTTATCCACCTCGTTGACTCAACACCGCCGCCACTCCAAGTGGCCATCAGAAACAACCAAACGACGCATTTCGACTTTGTGTCGGAGTGCACGTTTGTGAGCTCAAACTTTATGGAGTTTTTAAAGTACTACTACAAACTTGAGTCGGAGGTGATCAATTTGGACGTGATGGGAATTGTCGATGCCAATGTGCGCTCGGGGGTTTTGAACGTCAATGTGTCCGGGGTTGAGTTTCACCAGACCGTGGCGGTTGCCAAGCGCGAGTTGGCTCCCCAAATGCAGTTGCAAAACTTGCAGTTGTCGTCGACACCCGACACCATCAACATTGTTGCTGGGGTGGGCATCTCCAATGACTTTGACCTTGGGATTGAATTGGGGCCGATTTGGTGGAGCTTGATGTTTGACGATTGTCAGGGTGACCCTGTACCGGTTGGCAAATGGGTCAGCTCGCCGACAATTGTGGTGCCTGGTTCTGACATTTCGGTGGCGGTCACGGGCGCCGTATCGGAAGTGCCCCAGCAGCTACTACAAGATTGTCCCAGCGACCACCTCAGCCCTATAAACAGGATTGTTCAGCAGTACCTCGACCAGGAACCGATTGGCTTTTATCTACAAGCGGCAGCGGAGCAGGGTGGGGGTGGAGACAAAGACGGAGACGGCGCCACGCTTCCGCAGTGGATATTGGACTTGTTGCGCCAATGGCGGCAAAAGATCTACATCACCCTCCCCCGTGTTATTGCCGAGCCCACGTTTGAGGCTAAAGGCGTTGATATCCGCATGCACAGCGACCAAAAAAAACTTGGTCTTGAGCTCAAGACCAATGTGACGGCATCGGTTGCCAACCCGTGGGACGTTGAAGTTGGTGTGCCCAAGCTCCGGTCAACCTTTGGCGTTGAGCAAGAGGGTGACGTTATCATCAAAGGAACCACGGGCGACTTTGTTTATTTAAACATTACCCAGGAGAGCAACGTGACCAGTGTGGCTGCCGCGGTGCCCCGTTTGGACGTTGAGGTTGTGAATGCCACAAAATTGGGCAAAATCATTAATGCCATACTCAACAGCGACACCCCGTTGGAGGCAGTGGGCCTTGGTGTACAGTTGCAAGATGTCCACCTCGAGATGCCGATTATGAAGGCAAAACTCAGCCAGTTGAGCATACCGTCTGTGGGTCTCCAGCCTCAGTTGCCTCTAGGGCTGGTTGACTTGTTGCGGCTGATGAATGTCTCCATCGGCAAGGTATATGTGTTGCGGTCGACAATGGAACTGGTGGAGTTGTTGGTGGATATCACATTGACCAACCCCACCAACTTTTCCCTTGAAGTGCCAGGAGAGGAGCTTAGAATTGGAGTGGGGTTGGGAGACGTGCCATTTGGCCATGCAGTGGTTAGAGACTTGTACGTGCCGCGGGGCCGGTTCGAAACAACGGTTGGGGTGGTTCTTGGTGCCAAGAATTTCAACGACAAGGCTGCTCTAGAGCACTTTCTCAGCTCATATGTTTCGAGCAGTGCCAACATGACGGTTGATGTTATAAACTGCCATGCGCTCAATCGGGATTTGGACAATTTGGTCAAGCAGGTTACAGTACGCAATATTCCGCTTCCCGAAATTGGATTTGCCACTCCAGGGGGCAGGGGGGTCAGAGGAGCCAGAGGAGCCAGAGGGGCAATTGAAGCCATTGAAGCCATTGAAGCCATTGAAGCCATTGAAGCCATTGAAGCCATTTCCTCCCCTGGGGACAGGCACAGCCCGTTTATTGTAGAAGCTACGATCCATGTGTTGACATCAGAAGTCGAGGTGACGGTGTTTAACCCACTCGCCAATGCCGAGTTGCTGATTGAGATTTTTCAAGCAGAGGCCAAGCACGACAATACCACGCTCGGGTACTTGGCAAGCAGGGAACTCATTGTTGTTCCGCCGGGTATTTATACCACGCCGAGAATGCCAGTGAAAATCAACCCCGTGGGCATGGATATATTGAAAAAGGCGATAAATGGAGAGCTCCGGGTCGAGGTGCTTGCGGTGATGAATGTGGTGCTTGGCGACTTTGACGTGCAGCTCTTGTACAAGGGTGGAGGGCTCAAGTCAAACATTCGGCTTTAGCGGGGGTGTAGTGGTGGTGGTTTGTAAAGTGAATAAATGTAAACTTGCAGCACATTTCTCTCCTTGTTTGTTTTGGGCCGAGTGTGGATCTAGATCGGGGGTCTACAGAACCTTTTCTTTTCGTTTCTTTTTTTTTTCTCTTGTTGTTCTTTTTTTGTTTTTATATTTAGCTGCTGCATCTGTCTGTCTGTGTCTGTGTGGTGTTCTATTTTTAGCATCGTCCCAAATGAGGATATTTGTGTGTCTCTCCTGTTTACAAAAGTAGTAATGGTCGTGTCTTTTGGTCAACGACGAAATTATTAAAAAACAAAACTCAGCCAAGGGCAGAAAAGAGAGAGAAGGGAAAGAAATTCTCCCACCACCACCCAACCCACGAGAAAATTTTTGGCACTTGTTGTTTCTGTGTGTGTTATTTCTTCCCACTATCGTCACTACAGAGATTGATCTTCACCCCTAGTCTATCGTTTGATACCCTTTCCCCTATCCACACCCTCATACCCCCAAGTCACCCACATAACGTATATATACACCATGTTGTTTAGATACACCACCTTGTTGGCCGTTGTTGCCTCCTTGCAAAGCGTCGTTGCTGCCCCACCAGCTTGTTTGTTGGCCTGTGTTTCCCAAGTCGAAAAGGGATCCAAGTGCACCGGCTTGAACGACTTGAACTGCATCTGCGGCACCTTGTCCAACGACGTTGAACAGTGCTTGGACAGCATTTGTCCAAATGGTGATGCCGCCACTGCAAAGTCTGCTTTCGAAAGCTCGTGCCAAGGGTTTGACACCAATCTTTCATCTTCATCGTCTGAAGCATCCAGCTCCACCCAGGCATCCAGCTCTACCCAGGCATCCAGCTCTGCTGAAGAAACAACTTCGTCTTCTGCTGTTGAATCTTCTTCCGCTGCTGAATCTTCTTCCGCTGCTGAATCTTCTTCGGCTGCTGCTGCATCTTCAACTGTTGAATCTTCGGCTGCTGCTTCTTCAACTGTTGAATCTTCTTCCGCTGCTGCTTCTTCGACTGTTGAATCTTCTTCGGCTGCTGCTTCTTCGGCTGCTGCTTCTTCGGCTGCTGCTTCTTCCACAAAGGTCACCGTCACTGCTGCATCAACCAGTTCCGTTGAATCTTCCACCCGTGCTGCAATCAGCACTCAGTCCGAGGCTGGTGCTGCCAAGGTTGCTTTGGGTGCATTGGTTGGTTTCGTTGGTGCTGCTTTGTTGTAGGTGTGATTGTTTGCCGGTTACTTTTTCGTTACATATTATAAAATAGTTTTGTTATTTCTCACCACCCAACCCCTGCTCTTTCCTTGGTTCAAACCCACGTACGTCTTCAACCTGCCTTGAATGGTTTGTCCTTGGCCCAAGTAGCAAACACACACAAATTGAGTCACGTGGTCAATTTGGCTGGGCTGGTAGCAGCAAGTTTGGTGCATAGATGTAGGTAGCGCTAGGTTGCTGTTGGCAACTATACAACGGGAGGGGAGAAGCCAGAAGCCAATGTCCATAGAATTTGGCCATATGGTGCAGCCTGTAAGTCACGTCGAGGCATCGTAGTTTTTTGGATGACCATAGAATGGTCATAACTCGCTTGTTCTCCATACTTTTCTCACTTTTTTTTTTTGGTATATTTTTGCAGAAAACTGAGACTAAACATTGCTTGTGGAGACAAGGAAGAGCACATGCACCAACAAGCTAAGCTCAAATCAATTAGGTTTACCAATATAGTGTAGACCTGTACCGGAGACTTGTGTACAGAAGCGGAGAGCAAGCACACGAGGTTGCATTGCATGTGTGGAGGGCCGGAGGACGCCGACAAGGGGCAGCCTTCCTGGCCCCGGCTGGCCAATCAAACAACTACACTCTCGGATCCTGCCGAAGGTGACATCACCACAGTGTTCCTCGAGGGGATGTGTTTCTTTTGAGGGAGTGGACGATGACAGTGTGACATCACACACACCTTACAGTTGCTTATCGCGTGCACATCCCGAGGAACTCCTCCGGAACAAAAAAAATGTCACTGTAGATTGTTTCGTTTTTCTTTTTTTTCCATTGCTATTTAGCAATCAAAATAAGCAAACACACACAAACACAAACACAAACACAAATACCTGGCTATTGGAGATACAAAAGTACTGGGCTTTTTCTTTCTTCTCCTTTCTGTCTCAAACCATCATCAACTATGCCATCCAAGACAGAAACCATCAGTCCCAAAGCGACACACGCCATCCATTATGTCTTGTACTATGGGACATTTATCCACACGCCAGCCTTATCTAATCTCGAGATTTGTTTCAACACTTTGGTTGGCGTCACCGATAAGGGCGTGATTGATTATATACACAAGGACTACAACCCCGAACAACACCATGGCCAATCAGCCGTGGACTTTTTCTTCAACACCCACGACAACGACGATTCCTCCTCCTCCTCCTCCTCCTCCTCCTCCAGGAATCGAGGCAACCGCAACCGGCGGTACTTTGAGTTTGTGGACTACTCGCACCAGCCATTGACAAAATTTATCGTGCCCGGGTTTATCGACACCCACATCCACGCGTCGCAGTTTCCCAACATGGGCATCGGGTTGGATGTGCCCTTGTTGGAGTGGCTACAAAAGTATACCTTCCCCATTGAGAGCCAGTTTTGCCAAGGCAGCGGCGGCGGCGGCGGCGGCGGCGACAACACCAAAAAATTGCGGATGGCAGAAACGGTGTACCGCAAGGTGATTGAGCGGACGTTGGACAATGGCACCACGTGTGCGTCGTATTTCACCACCATTGACCCCGAAACGACCAACTTGTTTGCCGAGTTGTTGTTGCAGCAGGGCCAGCGCGGGTTTGTGGGCAAGGTGTGCATGGACTGCAACGAGACGTACAGAGACTATGAAGAGAGCTACGACGACTGTGTGCATTCCATGGAAAAGATTATCAACCACTTGGAAACCATCAACCCGGACGAGGAGTCGTTGGTGAAGCCCATCATTACGCCGCGCTTTGCCCCCGTGTGCTCGCGCGAGTTGTTGCACTACCTCGGCCGGCTCAGCACCGAGCACGATATCCCCGTGCAAACCCACATTAGCGAAAACGAAAAGGAGATTGAGCTTGTCAAGAAGCTCTTTCCCGAGTGCGACTCGTATGCTGATGTTTATGACCGACACGATTTGTTGACCCCGGGAACCATTTTGGCGCACGCCATCCACTTGACCAAGGGCGAGCGCAAACTCATCAAGGCCAAACAGTGCTCCATCAGCCACTGTCCCACGTCAAACACATTTATCTCTAGCGGCGAAGCTCCCGTGCACCAGTACCTCTACGACGACAAGATCAACGTTTCCCTCGGCACCGACGTGAGCGGCGGGTGGGACTCGTCTATTTTGCAAGTGATGAAGCACGCCGTGCTCGTGTCGCACCATTTGGCGATGAAGACGGGAAATTCTCGGGATAAGCTCACGCTTGGCGACGCGCTCTATATGGCCACGCTTGGCGGGGCCAGGGCAGTGGGGATGGAAAATAGTCTTGGGTCGTTTGAATTGGGGAAAAAGTTTGACGCCCAGTTGATTGACTTGGAGAGCCGCTCCTCGCCCATTGATGTGTTTGAGTGGCAATGCGAGGAGGAGAGCAAGGAAAACATGTTTGACTTTTTGAACAAGTGGGTTTTCTGTGGCGACGATAGGAATTGCGTCAAGGTTTGGTGTAATGGGAGGCTAGTTGTGAATAAGGAAGGGCACAGCCACCGGGACGAGAGGTGGGTTTTGGTTGAAAAGTAGGTGGATACGGCAAATGTATGTGTGTGTGTGTTGCTGCAAACGACATGGTGCAAGTTTCGGGGGTGTATCTCCGCAGGTATAGTAGTTATCGCATTAGAAGCAAGGAGGGAGAAGGAGGGAGAAGGGGGGCGCACACGACTTTTTGCCCTAGAGTTGCTCTTACGCAACCCACGTAATGACAAATCTTTTGGCAAAACATTTTTCCGTTGAGATTTGTAAGCATGTTTTTGTTTACTAAGTAGTGTAAGCAGCAGAAACCGAGCCACACCCGCCAGCCAGGTTTGACACATTTGAGAAATATGTGGAGAGGCTAAAGAGGGAAGCGCCACATTGGTATCCACAGTACGGCAATATAAATAGGGGCCCTGATACCCCTCCATTCCCAAATCCACTCTACTACCTCAATCACAACAAACACAACAACAAACAACAAACACAACAACAAGCAACAAGCAACAAACACAATGTCTCCAGTTTCAATTGCAGTTATCGGTCTCAACGGCAACTTGGGTGCCCCCGTCATTGACGCCATCAACTCGGGCATCTTTGACTCCAAGATCAACTTCCCCGTCCTCGCCATCTCGAGATCGGAGAAGGAGTCCACCGACAAGATCAAGTACATCAAGTCCGAGATCAACGAAAGCACCGTGTCGTCCTTGGCCACCGAATTAAAGGGCATTGACGTGCTTGTTGAATTGACTGCCCCCAACCCAGAATTGTTCAAAAACATTGAGGCCTTGATTGAGCAGGTCAAGCCCAAGTTGTTTATCCCCTCCCAATTCGGGGTGGACATTGCCCAAGTCAGCGAGTACGCCCCCACCTTTTTGGCCACCAAGACCCAGCACTCCCAGGCGGTGCGTGCCTTGGGGGTCAAGGTGGTTGACATCATCACTGGGTTCTTTGCCTCCAAGCCCTGGTTGGTGGACATTGTCCAGCAAGTTGGCATCAACCCCGAGCAAAAGACTGTGTCCTTGGTTGGGTCCAAGGATTCCAAGTTCAACGCCACCGTGTTGAAGGATATCGGATTGTCTGTCCTTGGTGTTGCCACCAGCGACAAGAAGTTGCCCGACACGGTGAGAGTCCAATCGGAGGTTCTTGCCGTTAAGGATGTCATTGCCAAGTTTGAAAAGAACAACAATGTCGAGGTCAAGGTTGCTAGTGAAATCACCCCGGAGGAGGCCAAGAAGCAATTTCAGGAAAAGTTGAGCCAGGGGTTCAACCACAAGGACTTTTTCTTTTACTTGCAGGCCATCGTGGCCCAGGGCCTCGACAAGGGTTTACTCTTTTCTGAAGTCCACAACGAGTTGATCAACCCTGGCGAATCGCTCTGGAAGTGGGGCAAGTACTAAGTAGAGGTGGTGCTTGTGTATCCATAATAATGTATCCATAAATTTTAAAACCTAAAAAAATATAAACGTCTCTACATATACAACAGTCTCTCTCTCTCTCTCTATTTTGTTTATCCATAGGGGTATAAGTGTCTAATGGTTGATTGAATCAACGAGTGATTTCAAGACAAACAGCTCGCCCGAGGGGGTACTCAACACCTCGCCCTCGCCCTCGCCCTCGCCGTCGTCATGGGTGTTTTCGTCGCCGCGCACCGGAACCAATGGGGGCAATGGCGGTGGGAACTGAAACTGGGGAGCAAATTGCGGTGGCTGTTGCAGCAGCTGCACAAAGAGTCTCGATTCGGAAAATCTCCTGGGGGTCTTGCGCGGGTAGAACGGCAGCGGCAGCGGCCCAGCCTGCTGCATGGGATGCTGAAACGACCCAAACGTTGGCGGTGGCTGCAAACTCAACCGTCTTTGAATATTGCCCGACAGCTGCTCCATCAAAAAGGGAGCCTGTCCGGGATTGGCAGCCATGGTGGTGGTGCCAATGCCAGTGCCAGTGGCAGTGCCAGTGACTCCCTTCTTAACCTCATAGGGCAAGCCAATCACGGCACTCATCCAAATCCTCGTCTTGTAAATGCGAAACAATTCCCGCACAAGGTCGCGAAAGTCAATCCGCTTCGACGTTGAATAGTAAAAAATCAACTTTTTGCGGTCAAACTGATACTCAGCGTCAATCAACTTCATCTGGAGCAAATCCTGGGTGGCGGGCAAAGGCGGGGCGCCAAGCAGGGACGACGACGACGAGCCAGTGGCATTGGCAATCTTGGCAAGACACAAGCGGCACGCCTTTCCCTCATCTTGCTTCTTGTTTAAAATCTGACAAATCTCATTTGGCTGGGCCAAGCCAATCACCGACTTGGGAAAGTGCAACGTGGGAGGGGCAGCAGAAGCAGCAGCGGCAGAAGCAGCAGCAGCAGAAGCAGGAGCAGAAGCAGCAGAAGCAGAAGAAGCACCACCACCACCACCACCAATAAACGACGAGCCCGGTTTGGTCTCCTTCGCCTTTAAAAGCTTATACATGCTCTTAACCGACAAGTCATCCAAGACATTGGCATGCTCATTCAACGCCGCCTGCTGTTCTTGAAACTGCAACAACTTGAGCAACCGGGCCTCGTCAATCGAGATATTCATCTTGAAAACCTTGCCCAAATCTCTCCCGCGGTCCGCCTCCACAATAACCAAGTCGCCAACCTTTAAATTCGCCAACTCTGGATTGGCGGGGTTGGTGGCGGGCAAGTAAAACACGTCAATGCGACCAGCCTTGAACCCCACAAGAACCAACAGAAAGCGAAATGACGATTCAATGGGGAACCGGGGCAATTGGTAGGCATCGCCGAGATACTCCTCCTCGTCGAAAAACCTCTGTTCAAGAAGTTGCAACGTCACCTTGACCCTCTCATGGGGGTCGGTTTCAAAATACTCGTCAATGAGCTGCAACATATTGGCCTCGCCGAGGGGAGCAGCGGGAGAAGCAGTGGTGGTGGCGGTGGTGACGCCGTCAGTAAATGAGTGTCTCCGTGACGGGTCATACATCTGGATAGGCGACGTCTCTTTTTCAGCTTGCCGAGTGACTGTTTGGGAAACTGGTGGAGGTGGTGGCGAAAAGCCCGAAATGGAGGACGACCGATGTGTATGTTGCGCAACGGTGTAGTTTTCACTGGGAGAAAGTTGCTGCTGCTGCTGTGGTGGTGGTGGTGGTGGTGGTGGTGGTTGCTGTTGTTGCTGTTGTGGGTGCAGCAGTGTTTGCGACCAAATGGAGGATTGATTCCAAATGTTTCCGTCAACGGCAGAGTGTCTTCTGCCGGGGGCATTCCAAATGCTTGACGAAAAACTGCCACCTTGCAGTGGCGGCGGCTGAGCAGACGGAAAGCTGCCCTGCGAGTCTGGCATGGGAGGACTCATAAAGTACTGCTGCTGCTGCTGCTGAAAATGAGGCAGCTGCAGCGAAAACTGTTGCGCCATTTGTTGTTGCTGTGAGTATAGCTGCGGGTACTGACGCGGCTGCTGCTGCTGCTGCTGCTGTGGTTGATTCTGTTGGTGCTGGGGTTGCTGTTGGTGTTTATTCATAGTCATCATACTGTCTCCAACTTCCATTAGTTATACCTTCTCTCTCTTGGTCTCAGTCTGTGGGGCGGGGCTGGGGGGAGGAGGACAAAAAAAAAAAGGTTAATCGTTTTGCAGGAATCTCGAGGCCTAGATCCTTTTTTTTTTTCTTCTTC
>JAKTZW010000440.1:12210-24702 GCA_030579015.1 Zhuliangozyma blackwelliae | reverse complement strand
AAAAAAAGGAGAGGAAAATTGCCAAATCGAGAAATCAACAAAAAATGAGGGGGAGAAAAAAAAAAACCAATCAACAACTTTTGCCCTGAATGGCTACTGGATTGGCAAAGATCACGGGCTCTTTTTTTTTGGTGGTTCGACGTGGGGGGGGGAGAAGTGTGTGTTGGGGGGTTGCAAAATCTGTTGGCAATAGTAGATGAGGAAAAGGGAAGGGGGGGGAGGGTGGCTTTGCTGTTGTCTCTGACTGACTGACTGCACCATGGCCGTTCAACCACCAGCCCTGCGCCAAGCGGCATAAACAGGGGCGGGATTGACTGCAAAAGGAATACACTCCCTTTCTCTCCCTCTGCCTCTGTCTCTCTCTCTCCTTTTTTGTTTCTCTCTTTTTTTCTCATCACGTGCGCACGGTCGTGTCAAAGGGGCAAAAAAAAGAGACGCGCTACGTAAAGTTGCCTCCTTTCTTTTCTCCCTTTATATCGGAGCGTTTCGGGAGGGTGTGACTCCTATATATACCCAATCCTGTATGTTACTTACATCCTTGCCGCCGTATATTATATTGGTCACACGATATCAAACAAAAATTAACTTGCGTGAGGCGGAGAAGGAGAAGGAGAGAGAAAAAAAAAAAGAAATAAATAAGAAACAAGATCTCTACGATTCCAATCACCCTCTTTTCCCCTTTACCTTCTTCCTTGTGAGTGGCTTGTACAGATGAGCGATACGGAGGAGGAGGATGGAGGGGGAGTGGGTTGTAGATGGATCGAAGGAGAAGTCACGCTGGAAACTCTGTTGCTTGTACCAACCGCGATATCGCTCTTTGCTTTCTCCACCCTCTCGTAACGCACCTCCCCACTCCACCCCACACACACACGCACAGACACACACTCTCTCTTTTCAATCTCTTCTAGAAGCCTTCCCTTCCCCCTCCCCCCAAACCTGTGACGCCAGTTTCAAATGGTAAAGGACTTGCCCCCCCTGACGAGAAAACACGTCCATAGTATGGACAAGACAATGGGTGGTGGTGGTAGTAGTAGTAACAACAACAATAAATAAAAAAATTTTTTTTTGCTCATTAGAAAAACACCACCCCCCTTCCCGTCCCTTCTAGCACACCACCACACCCGCCCTTCCTTTAATAAACGCACATAGTCACACGAGGAGAAGAGGCTCGAAAAAAAAAAAACAACACCCTATAATCTTTTACTCACCACCACTTTATAGTTTACGGGCACATTCGCTTCCTCACACCACCAAGGAGAGGACAACCACACGTAAACACGTATACACACACACAAAGGACACACACACGCAAAGGACACACACACGCAAAGGACACACACACACACGCAAAGAACACACACACCGCGCAAAGAACATCGCAAATCACAACAATACAAACCAGCACACACCACAACAATACAAACCAGCACACACCACAGCAATACAAACCACCACGCAGCATGGCCCATAACCACTTTGAAAAAAGCCTGCCCTGGGCAGAGGTGATCAAGTCTCGCCAAGCCATCAAGGTCATCAAAATGGCAGTCACCATAATTGTTGTCCTCAATGTCTTTTACTTTGCCTTGTCCCACACGGGCTACTACACCCCGCGACCACTGCCGCAATTTCAGGCACCGGTGCCGGTGCAAACACCCACACTTCCCGTCAAGGCTGCACGAAATAAGCGGTTCGAGGCTCAAGTGGCCCAAAAGTTTAAACAGGTTGAGCAAAACCCGGAAAAGTATTACATGGCCAACACCAACCTCACCCAAGTGGACATCACCGTGCACTTGAACCGTTTCACAAAGGAGAACGAGGGCCCGCACTCGTGGGCCAACACCAACGAGCTATACTACGACCCGCGCTTCACCCTTGCCATGTACTTGAACGAAGTCAAGTTGCAGTACTTGGCGCTAGGGAAGAAGCCCCGGGTCGACTCCAACAGTGTGGGAGAGCTAACGTTGCCCTTTAACTGGGTCGACTGGATGGATCTCACCGTGTTGAATAGCGACTTGCGGAAACCAATGCTGCAAAGAAAAAACTGCAACGATATAAGGCTCGTAACCAACAACGACCCCGACGAGTCGTACTTTTGCATAAACAACACCAACTTCCCCATGGACCAGGTCAGACTGTTGGGGTACAAGTCGCTCGATCAGTTGCCTGGCTACATAATTTTCAACCACTCCTCGCACGACGACCGGCCGTTGAATGACTACCGCGTGCTAGAAGCAAGGTCGTACGCCATGACCCACTTGAAAAAACCATTGAGGGTGATAATATTGAATGCAGAGGGCGGCACCTACGAGTTTGATGTGGACCAACAGTCAAACCAGCGGTTGGCGGGGTCGCCGATTGTGGACAACTATGTGGCCTCCAACAATATCATTGTTGATTCCGGCGCGGCAACCATCAACCACATTGACACATTCCAGTCGTTAAAGTCGGCCGTCACCCCCAAACACTTGTCGAAAAAGGACCCGGGATACAAGATGCATTTAAACATGAAAAACTTTGACAAGCAATCGCAATCGCAGTCGCAGTCTCTGTCGCAGTCGCAGCCTCATATTCACGAGATTGAGCTAACCGAGGACATGTTTGCCGCGCCACCGTCGATCGAGTCCCAGTTGAGGGCCATTGAGGCCAAGGGCGTCAAGTTGGGGCTCACGTCCTACGAGCAGATGTACTATGACGGTTTACAGGACTGCAAGCACTATAGCGACGCCAACGAGCCCCGCTACTTTCGAATGGCGGTGATTCGGATGGATGACCCCCGCAACCGCGACCAAGAGTGGGGGTGGCACTACGACTGGAGGTTTTTCAACGGGGCCTTGAACTATAACCGGGCCGGGTGGAGCGAGCAGGAGTTGGGACACCGGACCAAGATCATTTTGGACCGGTTGTTGCGAAACTGGAGCCGGTTTGCCGAGGAAAAGGGGATTGTTACGTGGATCATGCACGGCCCGTTGTTGTCGTGGTACTGGGACGGGTTGATGTTTCCGTTTGACGTTGACATTGACATTCAGACCCCCATGCTGGAGCTTTTGCGGTTGGCGCGCGAGTTTAACCACACGTTGGTGGTGGAGGACCCCAGCGAGGGCTACGGCAAGTTTCTTATTGACGTTAATCCCTACATGCACAACCGGGGCATCTCGGAAGGAAGCAACCACATTGACGCCCGGTTTGTTGACGTTGAGTCGGGCATCTATGTGGACATCACCGGGTTGAGCAAATCGAAAGCGACCCCGCCCGACGAGTACAACAACAACCAGTTGGTGGACATCCAAAAGCTGGACCGCGACGACACGGAGGAGATTTACAATGACCGCAGAAAGCACTTTTACAAGCTCAACCAGTTGTCCCCCTTGAGGCGGTCCATGTTGCAGGGCGTTCCCGTGTACATTCCCCATGCCATTGCCCACCGGTTGATCTTTGAGTATTCCAATGGGCTCAACTGGTATGAGTACGACGGGTGGTATTTCATCCTGCGGTTGAACTTGTGGGTGGCCATGGAGCACGTGGCGGCGGTGTTTAACCGGGTCGAGATTGTCAATGAGGATGGCGAAATTGACCGCGAAAAGTTGTTGGAAAAGGTGCGGCACATGACGGACGAGCAGGTGATGGATTTGTTGGAGAATGACGAGATTTTGGTGGAGTACTATTTGACCAAGCAGTACACCGATTTGCACAACCAGGAGAAGGAGTACTTGTTTGACACGTCCGGGAGGGACAATGTGGGGTTGAAGAAGGATAGCTCGGCATTGGCCAAGTACAGCAAGCTCACGTCTCTGATGAAGATGGGGAAGCCCATAAGGAAAGCGTTGTACGACTACGAGAACATTGAGAGGTTGAAGCATCATTTATAGATTGGGGGGAGGGGGGGTAGAGGTGAGGATGTTGGTGGTGTAGGAATACAAAAATAAAAGCTCAATTGAGATTCAGGAGAACGATTTGCGCTGCTACTGCTGCTGCTGTGGTTGGTTGGTTGGTTGGTTGGTTGGTTGGTAGGTTGCTTCTTGGCACGGCGTGGCCATGTTTGGCTCTCTAATCTAAGCCCCTCTCTCTCGATTGGGAGAGAATGCCATCACGGCAAATATAATAATATATCCCACGGGTTTTTGCACGTGCGCATGCAAGCAAAGTGCACACACGCTACACCCCATTTGCTTGCTCTAGTGTTTGCATGCTCCCCGTGCATGTGTATATGTGAGCATGTGGGCATGTGTGTGCGTGTACCAATCCTGCCCCTATTTCTCCTGCTGCCATCACCAAACGCTTTTCTTTTTTTTTGGTTTAGGACGACGGGAAACGAGGATAGGAAAAATCTTTCGTTTTTCTTTTTTTCACAGCAGCCGACAAGGTCAAGGGACAGTTATTCTACAACCACTGCCACTGCCACTGCCACTGCCACTGCTTCTACATCTGCTTCTACATCTGCTTCTACATTTGCTTCTACAACAACAGCAACACCACAACCACCAAAACCTTTTTTCCCTTCCTTTCCTTTGCTTTTCCCTTTCTTTTCTATCTCTTTTTTTTTATAAACCAGTTCATTCACCTGTCTAGATCCACCACCACCATACATGTCGTCGACCACCACTTTGCGGAATAGACCCATTTCCACACACGCACGCACGCCGTCAAATATGATCGATACTGCTGAGGAACTACTAGTGGAGAAGCTCGACTGCTTTGTCTCCTCCCTAGAGTCAAGACTCGACAAGTTTGAGCAGTTTTTCAAGTTTGAGAATGAAAAGGAACTCGTTGATAAGGAGCTTGCTGATAAAGCCCAGTATCTACAACCTCCTTCCCCTCGCAAGAGACGGTCGTCGTCTCTGGCGAGCTTGCAGCTGTTGAGGCAGTTTTCTATCAACAACCTCAACTTGATCCACCAGAGATTGGGGTTGATTAGAAAGTCTGTTTTGACCACCTCGTTCACCAACTTGGAGAGTCTCTACAAGATGTTGGACGACCAGTACAACTACTTGTTCTCCTCGTCATCCACCAAAGAGGAGGAAAATGAGAATGAGAATGAGAATGAGAATGAAATGCTCGACGAGACACTCAATGACGAGGATGAGACCCGTGGGACAAACAAAAAGGAGATTTTGTCAAAAAAGATCATCACCACAATCCAGTACTTTGACGACAAGTTGCTCCAGATTGACGACTTTATCAAGGAAAACACCCCGGCCGCCACCGACGACTATAGCCACGACGCGGTGTTTAACAAGCTCCGGTTCTTCAACTTTAACCGGGCTTTGCGCAACGCCGAGGCAGGGTACATCCACTACTACGAGTTGCCGTTGAGCTGGAGAGAGAACAAGTACATTATTGAGGGCTACCGGTTCTCCCTCAACCACACCAGCATGCTCAAGTCGATTTTCCACTTTAACCACAATGAGACCATGAATATATGGTCGCATTTGATTGGGCTCGCCATAATGTTGTACATTTGCTTTGTTCATTTCCCCGGCACAGACGTGTTTGCCCAAAACACCGTGGCCGACAATGTTGTTGTGTATGCGTTTCTTGCGGCCGCCGTCAAGTGCCTCTCGTGCTCGTCGATATGGCACACGTATTCGTGCTTTGCCCACTACCCCACGCGGCAGACGTTTGCCTGCATCGACTATACTGGAATAACGGTGCTCATTACGTTTTCGATTGTGGCGGTGGAGTATTGTGCGATTTTCCACCACCCCAAGTTGTTGTCGTTTTACATTGTGTTTTCGACGCTATGCGGCGGCACGGGGTTTATCTTTAACTGGTCGCCGTACTTTGACCGGCCCGAGTGCCGGTCGTTGCGGATTGGCTTTTTTGTCGGGTTGGCGTTTTCTGGGGCCACGGCCATGGTGTGCATGTCGTACTATGACGGGGTGTGGGCGGGGATCAAGTTTTTTTTGCCGCTCTTGTACAAGAGTTTTGTGTGGTATGGCATTGGGGTTGTGTTTTACGGCGGGCTCATACCGGAGCGGTGGCGGTACGATGTGATTATTGAGGAGAACAACACCAGCCATTGCGAACACAGCTACAATGCCACCGACGTTATTTTGGACAAGGTGGGCAACAGCGGGGTGGAGGAGATGGAGCAGATTGAAGATGAGCTTGACGAGTTGGTGGAGCACCACCCGCTGGACAGCGACCAAAAGTTTAGCGAGTTGATTGGGAAGCATTTCAAAAAGCAGCCAATCAGGACGCCTTACCATCGTGACTTTATGTCGCTTTGGTGGGTGGACTACTTTATGGCCAGCCATAACATCTGGCACATTTGTGTGGTTTTGGGTATTTTGGGACACTATTCGAGCGTGTTGGAGATGTTTAGACACTTGGAGAGGGTATAGGCTTTGTGTAGTACAAGGAAAACATTTGCTAAAAAAAAAAAAAAACACCAGCCGGAAATCCCGCGGTTCTGCGGCTCGTGCTGGGGGCCAGGTGCCCCGCGGTTCCTATGTCTGCAGTCCCCATAGACCACAACAGACAACAACAAAGCCGGTGGGGTGAAAGTGGGGTGAGAGTATGACGAGTTGTGGGGCAGATGAGAGATGATCATTTTCCCACAGCGAGGCAAGGTGAAAGCCTTATTATGGAGGCTTGCATTGTGGGGAATAAGGCGGGCAAACTTTGTCCTCCCTCCCTCTCTCCCCCCCACACACACGCCTTGATGGTCAAAACCTAAAAGTCCAGAGAGGCGGGTACAAGAAAAGGGCACACAGAGACAGAGAGAGAGAGAGAGAGAGAGAGAGACAGAGGACAGAGAACGTATTGTGTATTGTCTCTTTGTAATGTGCGATGATGTATTATGGTTTGTGACTCTTTTTTGCCATTGACACGGCAATGTGATATTGCCGTGCACTTAAAATCTTCTTTCCCTCTTCGCATGTGACGAAACGCACCATTACTGGGAAGGGGAGAATAGCAGCAGCGAATGACACCCTCTCACTGTGAGTGGCAGTAGTGGGTAGAGGGCAGTTTCTCCTTTGGAAATATCCCGAGGAATGTTGTTTTTGTTTTTGACTTTTGTGCCAGCGGTTTATGCATGTTGACATAGCTGGCTTCCCTTTGTTGTTTGTTGTTGTTGTGGTTTCCTCTTGTTTTGCTTTCATACATAACAAACAAGGACTCGTCTGTCTCCCCCACCTTTCTCGACTCCCCACCCCTTTGTCCCGGCCACATAACCCGCTGCCACATAACCCGCTGCCACACAAGCTGCGGTGTCCGCCAACCGGGAGCGTGTGGCGATTGACCTCCCGGCTGTCTGCCCTAATTATACCCTTTTTGTGCCACGTCAATTACTGGCTCAATACCAAAAAGGAATAATAAGAATTTCTCTCCGTCTTTTTTTTTTCTTCTTCATTTAGTTGCTCCCCTTGCTTGCTTGCAGCAACAACAACAACAACAACAACAGAGGAAAAGAGTGACGAGGGGCCACAGTTGACCTGAACATCCCGTGTCCAGCCGCCACTTCTTATCAGAGGGTACACGTTTCTGAGTGAAGATAGTCTCCTCTCTTCCCCTCCCCCTTTCCTCCCCCTCCCTTTCCCCCAGATGGGAAAACTATCGGACAAATTTGGTCACGTTCCTTTTTTCTTTTCTTTTTTCTTTTACTTGACACAAAAAAATATAAAGCTGTTGCCTGCAGGATTTATAAGAGAGAGAAGCGAAATGACGTATTTGCCTTTTTTTATTTTTTGCCCCTGCTGCTTGGGTTGGGCTGGGTTGCCCTATTGTTGTTGTTGTTTGTATTCTGCACCAACACCAATACCAATGCCCAATACCACTAGGTCCGTTGCAAGTGGAGGGGATGAGACGTTGTTGTTGTTGTTGTTGTTGTTGTTGTTGTTGTTGTTGTTGTTGTTGTTGTTGTTGTTGTTTTTGCGTCCCACTTGCCAGCTTTGTGTCACCACTGTGCAAGGGAGCCCAATAACAAAAGGCTATACCGCCATTTCTCTGCATTTAGGTAAACACGCCGATCCTGTTGCATCACTGCCCAACACAAACTTTCTTCTTCTTCTCTACCTTCCTCCTTCCCTCCTTCCCCCCCGCGCGCACACACACTCACACTCATTACGTATTGTGTTCTTGAATCTTATTGTTGTTCCATTCCTCCCCACAGGTGAAAAGGATTTTCCCTCACACTTGATGGATATATAAATACATCGCCGGTCCTCCCCCACCCCGCTCGTTCTCTTCTGCTTTCCATTTCCCTTTCCCTTTTTCCCATTTTTGTTTTCCCCACCTACAGTTTTGCAACTTCAAGATGGGCTATTTTGATTGGGTTACAGCCAGAACACACACAGGCGGCATGAGCGGTCGAAAGTTGCGGGTCGCCGTCACGGCGGTTGCCGTGACTGGTTTCTCGCTCTTTGGCTATGACCAGGGCTTGATGTCCGGGTTGATTGGAGGCGAGCAGTTTAACTGGGAATTCCCCGCCACCAAGGGCGATGCCACCATCCAAGGTGCCGTCACTGCCTCTTATGAGTTGGGGTGCTTTTTTGGCGCCATTTTCGCCTTGGTCAAGGGTGACGCCATTGGCAGAAGACCCTTGATCATTATGGGCTCGCTCATTATCATTGTCGGCACCGTCATCTCCGTCACCTCGTTCCGGCCCCACTGGCCCTTGGGCCAGTTTGTCGTGGGCAGAGTCATTACCGGCGTGGGCAATGGCTTGAACACCGCCACCATCCCCGTGTGGCAGTCTGAAATGTCGCGCGCCGAAAACAGAGGTCGGTTGGTCAATATGGAGGGTGCCGTGGTTGCCATTGGCACGTTTGTCGCCTACTGGATCGACTTTGGCTTGTCGTATGTCAACTCCTCGGTGCAATGGCGGTTCCCCGTGGCGTTTCAAATCTTTTTTGCCTTGATTTTGTTTTTCGGCATTATCCAGTTGCCCGAGTCCCCCAGATGGTTGATTGCCCACAATCGAAAGCCCGAGGCGTTTGAGATTTTGGCTGCGTTGCAGGGCACCACCCCTGACGACGACGCCGTTGTTGCCGAGGCCTCGGTCATTATCGACGCTGTCAATAGGGTGTCGCGCACCGAAACCGGCTTTAGAGACTTGTTCACGGGGGGAAAGACCCAGCACTTTCAACGAATGGTTATTGGGTCCTCCACCCAGTTTTTCCAGCAGTTTACCGGGTGCAACGCCGCCATTTACTACTCGACGTTGTTGTTTTACCAAACCGTGTTCAACTACAGCCAGTACCGGTTGTCGTTGATTTTGGGCGGGGTGTTTGCCACCGTGTATGCCCTTTCCACCATCCCTTCCTTCTTTTTGATTGATACCTTGGGCAGAAGAAAGTTGTTTTTGATTGGTGCCGTGGGCCAGGGGTGCTCGTTTCTCATTTCCTTTGCTTGTTTGGTGAACCCCACCACCCAGAATGCCAAGGGTGCCGCTGTGGGCATCTACTTGTTTATTGTGTTTTTCGCATTCACCATTTTGCCCTTGCCCTGGATCTACCCACCCGAAATCAACCCCTTGAGAACCAGAACCACTGCTTCTGCTGTCTCCACATGCACAAACTGGTTGACCAACTTTGCCGTGGTTATGTTTACCCCCGCCTTTATCACCAAGACCGGCTGGGGGTGCTACTTGTTTTTCGCCGTGATGAATTTCCTCTTTATCCCCGTCATTTTCTTCTTTTACCCCGAAACCGCTGGCAGATCGTTGGAGGAGATTGATATTATCTTTGCCAAGGCCTTTGTCGAAGGCAGACAGCCCTGGAGAGTCGCTGCCACCTTGCCCAAGTTGTCGTTGCAGAACGTTGAGGACGAAGGAAAGGCGTTGGGCTTGTATGACGACGACTTTGAAAAGGACAACTTTGAAACCAAGGAGGACATTTCCGACTCCTCAAGTGGCCAGCACCACGGCGTGTTTGAAAAGCCAATCGAGACAACCGAGCAGCGGGAAAAACCCGCTGAGGTTTAATGAGGTTTATATTGGGTTTAGAGTCTATAGAGAGTATACATTGATTTAATGCTGTAAGAAGCAATCTCTGCTCAACTGATGTGTGTGTTTTGCTTTGTGCTCATGTTTGTTTGTGCTCATGTTTGTTTGTGCTCATGTTTTGTGTTGCTCTTGATAAGAGTCTACCCCAGTGGCCAAAAAAAAAAAAAAAGGGAGCAACAAAATAAGACCACAATATTCTGCTGCTGCCGTACACCCACCACCATACATGGCATTATCAATCCTCGACTTGGGAGACGACATCTTGATCTCTCAAGTATGTGTGCACCTATCCCCCGAGGACATTTTCCGCTTTTTGACGTTGAACAAGGCGTTGTACCAGGTATACTCCACGTCCAGCACCCTCTACCAGATCTTGTACAACAAAAAGTTCACCAACAACGAAAACAACTACACCTTGTCCCTCCAGGAACACCTCAATTGGAAACAGCTATTCCAGCTACGCTGCCGCACCGACCAGAAACTCTACACCTGGGGCGAGGCCGGTGGGGGCAGGCTCGGGTATCTATGCACGCGAATCGACCAGTCGCATGTATCCAAGGGGTTTGGGTACTCGGTGCACACTCCAACAAACGTGCCTGAGTTTAACGGCCACTTGATTGTTGATGTGGTTGCAAATGGATACAGTTTTATTGTGTTGACCAATGACGGGGAGATGTGGTTTACCGGCATGGACTGGAAACGGCTCACGCAGGGCATTTCAACCCCTGGTCCCGTGAATGGCAGAGACTACAAGCCCAACCCGGGGACGTTGGCTCTTGCCGCTATGAGCACCCACGCTGGCGATGTATTGGGGTCGAGACGGCGGATTTGGCCGCGGGGGGTGATGCCCCCGCCGTTGATTGGCAGGAGGTATTCCTACAACAGCGACGAGGAGGGAGAGGCAACAACGACAACAACAGCAGCGGCAGCAGAAGCAGCGCTGCCACCGCCACCACCCACAACGACGCTGCTGTCACCGCCGCCGCCGCCGTCGCAACCCGCAACATCCACCGAAGTGCCCGAGGCCAGAAGGCGGATCCAGCCAGCTGCTAGACCCACCCCCGAGACAGCAGGTCCCGAGTGGCCGTTGAGCCACCCGTTGCCCAAGGTCCAGGAGAGCAACTTTTTGTCGCGCTTGTTTTTGCCCCCCGGGGCCAATGCCGGCACCAAGATTGTGTCGATTAGCACCGGCAGAGAGCACATTATCGCGTTGGACAACTACAACCACATCTACACGTGGGATTCTGGGTGTGGGCTGAACATTGGGGTGCGGATCAATTTCCCGGGGATACCGAACCCCATTGTGTCCAAGATTGTCGCGGGGTGGAACTTGTCGGCGTGTTTGATTTCCGGCCACGGCTTGGTTGTTTGGTACTCCCGAAGAGGCATCACCCGGGAGCAGTTTGAGGCTCAGGACTTTGTGAGCGACGCTTGTTTCTGTGTCATTCCATTCACCAAAGACGATATTGTCGATTTCACCGTGGGAGCCGACTACGTGTTGTACATTAAAAAGTCCGACGAGTCTCTTTACCAGTTCAAGATCAATGCTCATGAGTATGCCACGGAATATGGGGGAGAAGGAGAAGGAGAAGTACCAGCACCGCCATCACCATCGCTGGATGTGCTTGCCCAGAATATACGCCGCATGGACAACTTTAACCGCTGGAAGTTCAAGGGCACCGAGAATGTGCGGTTCACCAAATTGAACAGCTGCTACACCAACTTTGTGGTGTTTACCAACCACGACCAAGTCTTGATTGGGTCGAGAGAGCATTTGGCGTACGACGAGGACGGCAATGCCGAGGGACAAACCCCGATTGTTATGGCGGAGTTGCAGAACAAAAACATAAAGACATTGGAGATTGGAGACTACCACTACCTAGCATTGACCGCAAACGGCAGTTTACTAAGCTGGGGCTCGGAGTCGCGCAGCTGTGGCTGTCTCGGTCTCGGTCCCAAGGACTCGGTGAAGGCCCGGTACCCCGACGATTGCGAGGTGGCGGGAGAAAACTTGAAGGTGCTCAAACCATTAAAGGTGCAAGACCCTCCGTACCGCGGGAAATGGGTTGCAGTGGCTGCTAGTGGCTGGCACTCTGCAGGCATCTACGTACCGATTGAGGCGGACTGAGGACGGGGAAACACCAGGGCCGACACCGTGGGCCACAACAAGCATTGCTTTAGCTCACCGTGGCCTTGGCTTATCTCAAGCTTATCTAGCCCAAAATATTCTAAACAAAGCAACTTTTTTTTTATTTTTGGTGGCAAAATAGAAACGCAGGAAACAAGGGGGGCAAGGGGGAGGAAGGAAATGTAGTAAATAAAAATGAATGATTCGCACCGGACACGACCCCAACCAAATTCTCTCTTTTTTTTTTTTTTCTTGCCTTTAAAAATCTCTTGGAGCCCAAAGCAATAAATAAAGGGAAAAAGGATTTTCTCTCTCTCTAGCCAAAACTTTTTTTATACGGAGCCCAAAAATAAAAAAAAGAGCCAGAACGTCACAGCCACTGAGCCCGCCATCCCCCCCGCCACCCCCTGCCACTCCA
>JAKTZW010000439.1:0-24958 GCA_030579015.1 Zhuliangozyma blackwelliae | reverse complement strand
GTTGTTATAAAACCACATTTCGTAACCCCCGCCACTACCACCACCACAACAACAACAACAAAAACAACAGCAGCAGCGACACCACCATGTCATTCAACTTTTCCAATTTCTCCAAGGACCTCAAGTCCTTTGGCGACAGAATCTCCACCGAGTTCAACAAGGAGGTTGTTCCATTGGCTCAGAGAACCCAGCGCATTGTGCAAGAAAGAATGGGTAAAGTCAATGCTGACGACATTAGCCAATTGCCTTCGGAATACACCGAGTTGGCCCGCAAGTGCAACAACATTGACAAATTGTACAAGAACGTGTTGAAAATCACTTCAACCTACGAGAACGAAAGCTACGATTACCCCACCAATTTGCAGGAGTCCTTCACCGAGTTTGGCAAGAACATCACTGCCCGGGTCTCGAGCTTGTCCAAGGCCACTACTACGGCTGAAGCCCAAGCTGCGTTGGTGAACCCCAACACCGGAGAGTACAAGCCGCCCAAGACATTGTACCACGCGTTGGCCCGGGCCACCGACGCCTCGGTTCTCACCTCGGACCAATCCAACGACCCGTTGGTGAAGGGCTTGGATGTGTACTCGTCCAACTTGAACAAGATTGCCAATGCAAGATTGGGGCAGGACCAGTTGATCAAGGCCAAGTTCAACAAGCCATTGACCACCACGTTGCGGTCGTTGATCAGCCAGTCCAATAACATCCAGAAGAAGGTGGAGCAAAAGCGAATCGATTACGACTTGGCAAGATCGGCATTGTCGAACAGCACCAATCCAAACAAAGAGCCGCAGTTGAGGGTCGACATGGAAAACGCGGAGGACGACTTTGCCAACACGGTGGAGGATGCCATCAACGTTATGCAAAACGTGTTGGAGAATGCCAAACCGCTCGAGGAGTTTTTGGAATTAATCAAGGCTCAGTTGGCGTACCACAAGTTGGCTGCCGAGTTGTTTGGCAGCATGGCGACTGAATTTGAGGGCTTGATTAAGGACACTTCCAAGGGTGCTGGCCAGAACAGCGGCAGGGAGTCTGGCGACTTTGATATTTGAGCAACTGCGTGGCGAAAGGGGTGGTGAATGTTCCTCCCCGCCCCGCCCCCGCCCCATGCCCAACCGTGTGGTTGCGTGATTGTATATGTATATGTATATGTATATGTATATGTGTATGTGTATGTGTATGTGTATATACAGTGTGCAGAATTGTTTATATGCGATATCTATTCGGCTCTCAATGCTTCCAAGCGGGCGTTCACGGCAGCTATCGCGCCGTGGTCTTCGTAGTGTCCTTCGAGCAACCTTGCGTGGATGGATTGCAATGCACGGAGGGTGTCCCTGGCATTGATGACGGCGGAAATGTTGATCTCGTTGGCGCCCTGCGATATCATCTCAATGTTGATTCTTTCGTCGGCCAACACTTTAAACATGTTGCCGGCTATGCCTATAAGGTTCACCATTTGCTTTCCCACAAGCGACACAATGGTCATGTCGCGCGTAACGTCTATAGTGCCCATTTTCCGCAACTCCACCAATGCGTGTTTCAACTGGACTTCCAGGTCGGGCTGGACCGACAACGCCATGGATACGTGGACTTCGGAGGTGGATATCAAGTCAACCACCAACTTGAACTTGTCCAAGGTGGTAAAGACGTTAGCCAAGAACCCGTGCGATAATGTCTTTTTGTTGGAGTGGATGTTGACAACAACGATATCCTGCTTGGCGGTGATGGCGGTGGCCGACCTCCTCTTCAAAACGGGCACCGTTGCCTGGGGCGGGTGTGGCGGCGTGGCTTCGCCCCTCCGGCCGACATTGTCGGGATAGATGATTGTGCCCCTGCCGGTGGGGTTCTCGACATTCTTTATTCTAATGGGGATCTTGGCTTTGATCACCTGTTCCATGGTGAAGGGGTGTATAACCTCGCTGCCGTAGTACGTCAATTCTGCTGCCTCCTCCGGGGTGACGCTTTCCAATAGCCTGGCGTTGGGTACCTTCCTGGGGTCGGCAGTGAAGATGCCATCGACTTCCTTCCAAATTTGCAACTCGTCGGCCTGTACGCCCACCGCTGCCAATGCGGCACACAAGTCGGTGTACCCTCTGCCGACGCCATTGAGCAATCCGCCAGGGACAACGCCAAAGTACCCCGTCAACACAGGGACGACGTCGTGGTCGAGCTCCAAGATGCGCTGGCCAATGGCACCCGACAAGAACTTGTAAAACGCATCGTCAAAGCCATTGTTGAACTCGTAGCTCAACGGAATCAAGTCTGACAAGTTGAGGTAGACGGCGTTTAGCCCGCGGTCCTGCATCAAAGCGGTCATAAATAAGCACGACAACTTTTCGCCAACAGACATGATGGAGTCCAAGGACCGGGGCGAGATCTCGCCAATGATTTGGCACGCATGCAACAACTCTTCGGCGTGTTTCAAGTCTTCCACGGTGTCGCAGATCAATTGCTTCCTGATGGCTTCCGATTGGATTTTGTTGGCATTTGTAACGTGGTCTTGCTCGATAGCTTGCAAGAGGTCGTGGTAGTCCTTATTCACCTGGGCGTAATCGGCGGCGCGCAAAAGCCGCGACGTGGTGCCCTCGCTCTTTGTATGCGACGACCTTGCCGAGCACACGACAGCAACACGGTTGGACTGGGAGAATACCTTGACAATGTCGTCCACAATGTCTTCGGAAAACTTTCCCACCGACGTGCCCCCAAACTTTTGGATGATCCAGCCGCCGCTGTGAGCCGCGGTGTCTGTTTGGAAATCTAGCACTGAATTGTAGGACCTGGCTGACAACGGGGGGGTAGTGTCTGACATGTTTCAAATGCGTTGGGTTGAGAAAAAGTGTGGGGCTGCTACTACTGCTGCTACTGGTGCTGCTGCTGGTGGTGATGCTGGGGGGTGGTGATGCTTGGGGGTGCTTTATGTGGTGAGTTTTTCATTATGACTCAAAAGAAACGGAGGAGGAAAAAAATTTAAAATAAAATAAAAAATTTTTGTGGCGCCGGAACAGGACCACTAATTGTTTGTGTCACGTGATGTCACGTTGTAGTGGTTGCCTTGTTGGAGCAAAAGTAAATCCATTGACACATGGAAAGTGAGTGTGGTGGGAGGAGGTACTGGATTGGCATGTGGTTGCATCTTGTTAGTTTATAGCTAGCCCTTTTTTTAAAATTTTTTTTTGGCAAGCAGCACCATTTCTTCAATATTTGGAGGAATTTTGAGATATAAACTTCCATATTGGCGTTGCATCGTTTCACTTGACTCTCTACATTAAACATATCAAACCCACCACGGTTCCAAACCCCCTTTTCCACCCTCCCCAATAATATGTCTTGACGCGCCCCGTCAGAAAGACACTAGTTTGACTCAGCCCTCAGTAAACGATGGCAGAGTCTTTGTGCGTTGCTGGCATGACCCGGTAGCGTCAATTCAGTTTTACTCCCTTTTGCTTTGTGTCTTTTTTTTTTTTTTCTTTTTTTTTTCTTTTTTCTTTTTTCTGGCGGTGGGTCTAAGCCTCCACAAATACGCTGTCGTTTTTTTTTTTTTTTTGGTAATTGGTAGGCGCCAGGGGGGAAAAGGGCCATGGGGGAAAATGGCCATTGGGGGAAAATGGCCATGGGGGAGATTGCACGGCAGAATCACACAGGGACAACGGGCCCCAGGTCCCACCTCCCACCTTGACATATGCCTGCATCATTCAGGAAAAGCCTCTTTCACACCGTCGTGTTTTGTAAGGAGCAGAATCAAAACACAGGCTAAGAAAAAACAACAACAACAACAAGCAAAAAGTTTTCAGGCAAAGAAAAATTCTTGGTTCACCTTGTTAGTCGACTTTTCTACACCAACTGGAAACTATAAATACTCCCAGCGTGCCAGCGAAAGGTAACCTTTCCCCACCTCAGAGATCACAGCTCAACCAACTCTCCACGGCAACACACCTGTTCCCACTTCTTCCCTCTTTTTTTTTGTTATACCCAATCCGTTGCCTCTTGCAAGTTAACTTTTTTTTTTGCAGTCAATTTTGAACCTCAATAGGTGAATAGAGAGAGACCTTCCCACTTTCCGTTTCTCCTGTTCCCCGAATTTTACCATCCCCCCACCCCCTTCCACCACACACACACACAAACACACTAGCTCACCACCACTACACTTGGAATGAAATTCTCAACCATAGTGCTCGCCGTTGCTTCCTTGTTGGGCACGTCGTTTGCAAAGTACAAACAAACGCCCGTGGTCGAGGTTGTGGGCAACAAGCTTTTCTTTAGCAACAACGGGTCGCAGTTTTTGATGCGAGGTATAGCATACCAACAGGACCCCTCTGAGATTAAAGGCTCAGACTTGAAGTTTAAGGACCCCTTGGCCGACGAAGAGGCATGCAAGCGTGACGTCAAGTACTTTCGCGAGCTAAACACCAACACGTTGAGAGTCTATGCCATTGATGCCGACGCCAACCACGACCCCTGCATGGAGATTTTTGCTGATGCTGGCATCTACATCATTGCCGACTTGTCCGAGCCGCACCTTTCCATCAACAGAGAGTCGCCAGAGTGGAACATTGATTTGTACGATAGGTACACCAGCGTCATTGACAATCTCGCGTCGTACCCAAACGTCTTGGGCTTTTTTGCCGGTAACGAGGTTACCAACGACCGAACCAACACCGACGCCTCCCCCTTTGTCAAGGCGGCCGTGAGAGACATGAAAAAGTATATCAGAGACGCGGGTCACAGAAACATCCCCGTTGGCTATTCCTCCAATGACGACGAGGATATCAGGATCGCCATTGCCGACTACTTTGCCTGCGGCGACTTGGACGAAAGAGCCGACTTTTTCGGCATCAACACCTACTCGTGGTGCGGCAAGTCCAACTTTAAGGACTCTGGCTTTAGTGACAGAACCGAGGAGTACAGAAACTTGACCATCCCCCTCTTTTTTTCCGAATATGGCTGTAACATCAACCGACCAAGATTGTTTCAGGAGGTCGGCACCTTGTACTCAAACCAGATGACCGATATCTGGTCCGGGGGCATTGTTTACATGTACTTTGAGGAGGAGAATGAGTACGGGTTGGTGACGCTTGACGGCGACAAGATTTCCACCTTGAAGGACTATGACTACTACAAGAGTGAGATCAACAACATTAACCCATCGTACGCCAAGTCGTCCACCATGCTGGAGGTGGCCACCAAAACCTTGGCTTGCCCCAGCTCCGGCAGCCCTACCTGGAGGGCCTCGGCCGACTTGCCACCATTTCCAGACAGGGGTCTCTGTGAATGCTTGGCCAAGTCCTTCAACTGTGTTGTTGCCGACAGTGTCGACGAAAAGGATTACGGCGACTTGTACGCCGACATCTGCGGCCGTATCAGCTGCAGCGATATCTCGGCCAATGGCACTACTGGCGAGTATGGCCACTTGTCGTTCTGCTCTGCCAAGGACAAGCTCTCCTATGTGTTGAACTTGTACTACCACGACCAGAATGAGGCCAGCAGAGCTTGCAACTTTGACGGGTCCGCCTCCATCAACAGCGACGCCAAAACCAGCTCGTGTCCAACAGGCAGCAGACCTTCTTCCAGCACCAGATCGGGCTCGCTGTCATCAAATTCATCATCATCATCATCGTCCGACTCCACGTCCACAAAGGGCAACTCCGGTAACACCAGCGCCCAAACCATGTCTGTTGGTACGTTGGTGGCCCTCACGACTATTATCACCGCACTTGTAGGTGGCTTTTCCGTTATCGTTTTGTGATTACGGGGACAGAGTTGTGTCACCTGTTTTGTTGTTTACCTTTTTTTCTTTTATATATATACGGAGTCTAGTTAGAAATCATGAAAATTTCATTCAATGCCTTTGCGTCCATCACCGACGCTCTCTTTTGCTTTATCCATCTTGAACGCACCGAGAGTCGCAGCGAGATGGGTGCCGACAAGGTTGAATCGACGGGAGTGACACTCCGCAGTGATGGTGTTGCGGCGCTCTCAACATCCAGTTCCTTCTTGTCCTTCTTCTCTTTCTTTTCCTTCTTCTCTTTCTTTTCCTTCTTGTCCTTCTTGTCCTTCTTCACCTTCTTTTCCTTCTTGTCCTTCTCGTCCTTCCCATTTTCCTTCTTCACCTTCTTTTCCTTCTTCACCTTCACCTTCTTCTCTTTCTTCTCTTTCTTCTCTTTCTTTTCCTTCTTTTCCTTCTTCTCCTTCACCTTCTTCACCTTCTTGACTGCAGGTTCTTCCTCATCACTGTCTTCTCGCGACCGCTTATTCTGTTTGTTGTGGTACGATATTAGCTCTTTCTTCTCAGCGTCCCAAGTGCTTTGCAACACCTCTCCCTTGACAAAGTGCATGCCCCATTTCCCATTGATTATATTATCCTTCCGCTGTCTCTCCAACTCACTGTTTATCTGATCCTCTTTGCCATTCAACCTCCCCAATATTCTCTGGAATACATCCAACCCAGCACTATCACCGTCGATATCATCCTTCTTGTGCTTCTTGACTAGCTTAGCACCGAGGCCAAGCGTATCGTCCTTGATACTCACTTTGACATGGGTCGTCATTGCGTGCTCAACTAACCCTAGCCCCCGGCCCGGTTCCCAGCCCATACTTTCCAAATACTGATGGCCAAACCTAGAGGTATCATTGGACCAGTTGGTATTTCTGGGATCCAACCCAAACCTTTGCTTTACTTTGACTCCTGCTAATCCCATGGTGGTGGTTTGGTTATCGATGCCTCTCTGCTACAGAAATTTTTTTTTTTTTTTCTTTTCTTTTTAGCTCAGAAAAAAAAATTATGTACGTCTCTTTCTCTCTCTCTCTATTTTTTTTTTTCTTTCTTTCTCTCCCTTCATTCCTACCCTAGTACAGAAAGCCATTCGTTGGCGGGCCAGAATCCCGTGTGCTCTCCTTCCACCACACAGGTTGTCTGTTTTAGCCAGCCCATGACCGCCTCAAAGTCGCTGGTACTCAAAACGTGGTCCATTTTCGAGAATAGAGCACAAGCAGGAATCCCCGGCCGCGTGCTCACGTAATGGAGCACGGCTGCAATAATCTTGGCCCAGACGTTTTGGATATTGCCGTGCAAGTCGAGCCATATACGCGAGCACGCTTTGCCCGTTGGAACCGGCACACTTACAAGCGTGCCGGCGTCTCGCCAGTTACGGTCCTTGCCCACAATAATGTCTCCATCCAACTTGCCCTTGTCGAGCTCGCGTGAGACGTAGCCGTCAAACTCATAGCTGGGCTCAATGTGGATCAAACTCACTCTTCTCGCCGACAACAAATCCAAGAGCTCGGCCATCGGTCCATTGTCAATGGACTGAGAAAGAATCAACCCCTTGGAGGCATCGAGTATCAGGTGCAAATTTTGCTTGAACCGAGCAGCCTCGTGCAAGAATGCCGGCTTGGTTCTCACCGCAAGCGCATTCTCTAGCTTGTCGGTAAGCTTGAAGCGATTCTGGCGCGGGTCTTCCAAGTAAACCATTTCCCCCTCTTTGATCAACGCGCTCGACGCATCCTTGATGGCAGCGTCGTCGAATTGCGACAAGACCTGGTTCACTTGTGACGGGGTCACGTTTTCCCCGGGGGACGAAAAGATTGCTTTCAAAACAGTCCTCAACTCGTCGTTGCTCCGCGTGGGCAACGCGTAGTCCACGTTGCAGTAAAAGGGCGCATTGGCAAGAGCCAACTCTTTCTGCCGCATCGAAGGAGCATCCAACTTTTCCATCAAGTCTTGCTGAAACTCAAAGCCGTGGCTTTTGGCATAAACTTTGAGGTTGTCCTCTACCGATGCGTACAACGGAACCCTTTCTTTGATCTCAATGGTGGAAGCGTCGGCCGCGTTCCATATCCTCAAAAAGAAGGAAAGATCAATGCTGTCCAAGTCGGCAGTGGTAACAATACCATCGTCAATCGCTCGAAACACAATCTGGTCAAACTCCTCGACTCCCTTTGTGACTGCGGCAACACCCCCAATCTGCCTCCTCACAACCGACCAGGTCCGCATCACGCTACTGACGTCCATATCGGCAAACAACTCTGCGATCCACTGGTAGTTGATGGAGCCCTTGCTGAAGCTTTTGCAAATACAAACCGCCCGAAACAAGGTTGTGTAGTCACTTTTGTCAAACTTGAAGGTGCCCTGGCCCCGCTTGGCACGCAGCGTTGGGTCGTGGGATTTCCCCTTGTTTGCCCGAGCTCTTCTCTTTCTCTTTCCAGCAAGCAAAACAGACAACTTGTGGTCAGCGGGATCTTTGTGGGAGAGAAACTGGTCCTCTCCATAAGCGCCAGCGCCAGCGACAGCGCCAGCGCCAACACCAACACCAACACCACCGCCAACACCAGCAAAAGAATCGCCAGCGCCAATGACCTCCTTCTTGATTGTCTTCTTTCTAGACTCTTTGAGTTTCTTTGTTTTCGACCTCGGCACCTTACCCAGTGGGCGACTCTCCAATTGCAACGACTCCAACCTGCCCGCGTGTCTTCTCTGAGTTGCCCTTTCAAGCTTGTAGAGCACAATGTCGTCTTCCACGACTCTCCTGCTGCCCTTTGCTTGAAGTTTGTCGTCGGAAATGGGCAGTATAACAGCCCCATTCTCGCGTATACATTCCTCCCTCTCGCGGTCGATACGCTCTTGGGTGGGCCGGAGCCCTTTGCCGATGGCTACCAATAATCGCCGCGTGGCTGTCCTCCCGCTTTTACTCATTTGGATCTCTTCAACCGCCAACTCGTTTTCTTCTGCAAGCTTGTCAATGTCGCGATAAAGGGTTTTCATATCGGTGACTGTCTTCAGGCTCAAGCGTTCATCCAACACCCTTCTCAAACTGGCTGACGTGTATGCCACGCCTCCTCGCAGATTGATGATATCAAGCAATGCCGACCGTCTCGTTGCACTCTCCATAGTGTCGTTGAACCGGCGCGCCAGTCGTTTGGGTGGCTTGGTGACGGATGAGGGAGCAGCAGCAGCAGAAGAAGAAACAGCAGCAGAAGGAACAGCAGCAGCAACAGCAGCAGCAGCAGCAGGAGAAACAGCAGAAGAAGCAGTAGAAGGAGAAACAGCAGCAGCAGCAGCAGCAGGAGAAACAGCAGAAGAAGCAGCAGCAAGATGTGCCTCTTCCTCCGCGGGCTCGGTACCAATAGGATCCTCGTTTGGTTCAAGCGACGTGGCATTGCTGCTTCCATGTTTTGCGTCAGCCGCGGGTGCTTCATAGGTCTCGTCACTGGAATCATCTGATACAAGCGTGGCTTTAGCCGGGGGTAGCGGTTTAGTGGCTTTTCTGCGCCTCTTTGGCGGGTTCTCATCCATTTTAGCTTCATCCATTTTAACACCAGCCTCCTCTTGCTCCGCCTCCTCGTCCGCAGATTCAACATCAGCAGCCCTTTGCTTACGCTTGGGTCTATTTGCTTCAACCTGTTCGTGCTGACCCGCATCCGAGACCCGGAGCAAGGGGCCCCTGGGGATTTTGCCCATTGCCACATACATGGACTTGTTCAACTCGTCAAGCGTCTTGGTGGACTTTCGGGCACTTGGCCGCTTGGATTTATGAGCTTTGGCTAGGGGGCAGTCCACACTGTTCCGGGGAAAGTACTTGTAGTACTTGTACTTGCCCTGCGACTCGTACATCCTGGCGAGGGCATAGTTGTCATCCACGTCCTTGTAGCTTTTCAACGCACTCAACTTGGTCCCGTCGTAAAGGTAGGACGCTTGGTTTTCAATAAAGCGCTCCATATACTTGTGTCTTGGGAAACCAAATATGCTTTGGATCATCTCCTTTGACGTTGCCGGGCCCGCCAGCTTCACCGCTTGAAACAATTGGCTGTTTATTGGGAAAAAGTTGTTGTATGTTGGGAAGGGGGAGGTATCGTCTGGGGTACCTACCGCCTCATTGTCACCCTCCTCCTCCTTTTCCACCACCGCCGCGTCGTCGGCATCGTAGTTTGCTGCTTCCATCTCAATCAAGTCGGAAATCTCTTCAAGTCCGGCAACGTCTGCGGCATCGCGCGGGAGGTCCTTGATAAACTTGAGCGAGTAAATGAGTAGGTTTGCATTTTTTGAATCCCTCACATCAATGCGTTCGAGGTAGCCGTTATTGTGGAGATGGTCGACTATGGCACCAAACAACTTTGAGCTCTGCCTATTCTTGTTCATTTGAATCTCGGCTTTCAAGTCCCGGAACGACCTGATCTGGTTGGGCGCTTTCTTGATCCCCTCCATAATCATCTTCTTTATGGTTGCCGGGGAGAAGTAGTCGGCTTGATGGTTGTTGTTGTTGTTGTTGTTGTTGGCTGGCGTCTGCGGGGCAGAGGCAGGGGCAGGGGCAGAGGCAGGGGCAGGGGCAGGGGCAGCAGCAGCAGGAGCAGCCACTGCAGCAACAAACTTGCGGTGCACGAGCCAGCTCGTGTGCACGCGCTTCTTTTCGTAGTAGACGTTTTCCTTGACAATCAATTGGTACTCTTCCAACTTCTTTATCCTCGACGTCAATGACCTCTTGTCTTGGCCGGCTGCCTCGGCCAAGTCTGGAGCATGCACGCCCGCCTCACCAAACCGGGCTATTTCACACAAGAGCTCGTAGGGCTTGTCGCCAAGCGACTGGAGAAACTTTTTATTATCAGAAATGCCAGTGAGGTAGAGGCATTGCGTTTCTGCCGTGGGCATTATTGTCAATGTTGCAGGGTCGCCCACCAGCTCGACAAACGCCTTGTAGATGGGGGTCACTGCAATGCTGCACGAGTCCTTCACGACCAACAATGCATTGTCCTCCTCCTCCTCCTCGCCGCCGTCGTGGCTAAAGAATAGCCATTGCCAGATGCTTTGTTTTTGAAAGTCGTCCAATGTCTGGACATCCAATTTGGTCTCTAGTGCTTGCCAAAATCGGTCCAATGGTAAACCACGCTGGCCAGAGAAGGAAAGTAGCTCTAGAGCAAAGCCCACCAACTCAAGGGGGGTGCAATTCATGAATGTCAACAGTAGCGGGGGGGTGAAAGTCTGCGATGATGTGTCAAGGCAGCAGACAAGAGCGAAAGGGCGAGGGGGCGAAAGAGCGAGGGGGCAAAAACAAAACAGACTACAAACAAAACAAGTGACAACAAAACAAGTGACAACAAAACAAGTGACAACAATTCAGTGTCGCAAACTTTTTATTTACGACACTGGCTGGGGAATGAAAAGAAAAAAAAAATGCAACACAGCAGCAACAGAAGAAGAAAAAAAAAAAAAAAAAAAAAAAAAAAAAAAAAAAAAAAAAAAAAAAAAAAAAAAAAAAAAAAAAAAAAAAAAGTCGCATAATCATTTGCGATGAAACGAATGAGAAAGAAAGAAAAAAAAAAAATGCAGCACAAACCCACCAATCATCATGAGTGATGTCGAGAGTGACGAGTTGGCACTCTCATCCTACGCTTTAGCGGCCCTCCAGGAGTTCAAGGCGGAGGAGAAACAGCGTCTAGACAAGTTTGAGTTGTTGTACAAGGAATCGGAAACCAACTTTGACCAGCGCCAGGTGACGATTGATGATTTCAAGGAGGACTGGCAGTTGTCGCAGTTCTGGTACCGGGACGAGACGGCAAAGACCTTGGCTCTAGCCTTGTTGGAGGGTGCCGACGAGGATACGGTTGTTGTTATTGCCAGCGCGCCGTCGGTTTATGCGGCAATCAAGCAGCTTCCCCAGGAAAAGGTGCCCACCAAGCACATTTACTTGCTTGAGTACGACACCCGGTTCAAGGTTCTTGCCGGGGCGGACTACTATAGACACTACAACTACCAAAAGCCAAACGACGTTCCCGACCACCTTAGACACAAGTGCCACCGGCTCTTGATTGACCCTCCCTTTTTGAACGAGGACTGCCAGGAGAGGTCTGCCCAAGTGGCCCACCACTTGTTGGTGCAAGACAAGACGGGACGGACCAAGTCGGGGGACTTGCAGTACAAGTTGGTTAGCTCTACGGGGGAGAGAATGAGCCAGATTGTTATGCAAAACTACCCTGGCGCCCGCGAGACTACCTTCTTGCCCCAGCACAAGAATGGGTTGAGCAACGAATTTAGATGTTTTGCAACCTTTGAGGGCCTGTACTGGAAGTTCAAGTAGTGTAGATACACACACACACACACACACACATACACGTAAACTCATACACATACACATACACATACATTTTATTTATATATATATATTTAGGCTGCACAAAGTGGCAGGGGGTAACAACTTGGTAGCAAAGACACGAGGGCTAGAAAAAAATCAAAAGTGAGGCAGGGTAACCCCTCTCTCCCCCCCTCGTTTCATTTGTCTTCTTTCTCTCTCTGTAGAGTGAAAAATTTTTTTTTTTTTTTTTTTTCGTTGGCTTCTTCTGCCTTCGTTGTCATTCTCTGTGGGAGGAGCGAGATGCCACTGGCTGCTCCGTTGACTCTTTTTTTTTTTCCCTTTCCCTTTCCCTCCCCTTTTTCCTTCTTCCTTTTCCTGTTGGTTCAACGACAACTCTTCTACATCCCCCAATTGAATACCACAATGTCTTTCTCAGATTTCTCAAAGGTTGAAACCATCAAGTCGTTGAACGATTTCTTGGTCGAAAAGTCTTATATCGACGGGTACGTGTCTCTTTTCGCTCCCATCCTGCCCTTTTTTTTTGGGCCAGCCAATTGGATTGGCTGGATCGCCCAGACAGGAAACCTACAACAACAACAGCAACAGCAGCAGCAACAGCAGCTTGAAGATTGGGGCCGTTATTGGACGAATTCATTCATCCACCCTGCCAAACCATTTCGAAGCCGTTCACCCTCCCCCCCCCCTCTCCCAATTGCGGCTGCTTTTGAATATGATGATTACAATCTTTGGTCCGTGTTTAAGAGGTGGATTCAAGACCCACCGCATGAGTGACAAAGGAGATTCAAATCTTTAATCTGACTTCAACGAACCCAATTGTGTTGATATGTTGTTGTTGTTGATGTTGCTGTTTTTTTTTCTTTTCCATTTGGTTGTTGGCAGAAAACACTTTTCGTCATCTTGCAATACTAACAGTTTTTTTTCTTTCTAGCACTGCTGCCACCCAGGCCGACGTTACTGTGTACAAGGCTTTCCAAAAGGAATTCCCTCAGTTTACCAGATGGTTCAACCACATTGCTTCATTCACTGAAGAGTTTGACGACCTCCCAGCTGGCTCCGCTCCTGCTGCCACCGCTGCCGCTGCCGAAGAAGACGACGATGACGTTGACTTGTTTGGTTCCGACGACGATGAAGTTGACGAGGCTGCCGAAAAGTTGAAGCAAGAAAGATTGGCTGAATACGCTGCCAAGAAGGCTTCCAAGGGTCCAAAGCCCGCCGCCAAGTCCATCGTCACCTTGGACGTCAAGCCATGGGACGACGAAACCGACTTGGAGGAATTGTTGGCCAATGTCAAGAATGTCCAATTGGACGGTTTGACCTGGGGTGCTCACCAATGGATCCCCGTTGGTTTCGGTATCAAGAAGTTGCAAATCAACTTGGTTGTTGAAGATGCCAAGGTTTCTTTGGACGAGTTGCAGTCTGCCATCGAAGCCGACGAAGACCACGTCCAATCCACCGATATTGCTGCTATGCAAAAATTATAAGCTTGTTGTATAGGATCAAGTGTCGTTTACTTTTTTTTTTTTTTATTTTTTATTATCGTCTTCTTTTCTTTCTTTCCTTCTTTCTTTCTTTTCGAAAAAGGTCATTTGGCAATTGAAGGTTTCTACATAACAAATGAATATGGAAACTGTGGTCAGTGGGAGAGGGGGAGGGGGGTTCAGCTGTGCACCCTGGATGCCACCGGCCCCTGCAACACGGCACATCTCCGCAAGAGAGGCTAGTTTTCTTTTTGCAACCAGTTCACCGTGTTTGACATGTACTGGCACATCTTCTCCACGTCCTCGTCAGCAAATGTGGCAAACTCCACCTTGGACTCACACAAAAGGCTGTGTGCTATCTTCCACCTTTGCAACTCAAAGTCAACCAACTCGTCGTTATGGGGGTAGGCATAGTTGTTGTACAACCTCAACCCGAGCCTGTTCTCCTCCTTGTTGTAAATGTCGGCCTTTCTCATGTATTTTCCCGGGTGGATCTTTCCAATGTTGCAGTGGACAGAGAATACTGGCACCTGGTTTGCTGTTTTGTGAAAGAATTGGGCGTTCAACTGGTTCAACAAGTTGACCTGCTCTTCCAACCCGAGCCCAGTGTTTTCGGGAACTTTTTTCAACGCGGCAAACTCCTCCTGGTACAACTCATAGTCCAACTGGGGGTCGTGCTGGGCCATGGCGGTGTTTCTCCAGCTGGCGGTGCCGGGCGGAACCAGGAACGGCGATATGTACGACTTGAGCTGGTAAAACGACGTTTTGGTGACCAAGGCGGCCGCGGGAAAGGTATCCTTGTCGCCGTCGCCATACGAGCCCAAGCCAAGGAGCTTGTAAAACACCGACGGGCCGGCTACGTTGTAGTAAAGGGCCAAGAGCAAGGCCTTGCCGTGGGTCTTTTTGTTGACCATCAACTGGCCCGACTCGGTGGACAAGTACGGCATGGTGCCCTCCAAGTTGTGGAACGTAACGGCATCCATTTCGTCGGCAGGCAACGTGCACGGCTCCAACAAGTCAAAGTTGTCCACCCTCACTTGCCTATTGTACACCACCGGCAAGTCGGCAATGTCGTAAAACAATGGCGACGTGGACCGCTTCCAGTAGTCGGGCCAGAGGACCATGTTGTGCTGGCGGTACACGGGGGCGTCAAAGAACCGGTCGAGGTTTGTCACGGGGAAGTTGTCGGCGTCGAGCAAAAACACGTGCTGGAAGGACGACGCCAACAAGGCCAACCCCTTGTACTGGAACTTGGCAAAGGTCCACTGGTGGGGATCCAAGTCCAACTGCTCGGGGATCACCAAGCATTTGGCATTGTATTTGGGGAGCTCCACGTCACAAAACTGGGGTTCGTATTCGTCGCGGGAGGGGATGATGATTTCAATGGGCAACTGCGAGCCCAAGCTTCGAAGCTGCACCACCACCAACATGGCGAGCCAGGAGAAGAACCCGCCGCCGGCAATCACTATCCCCCTCGTGTTTTCGTTGTATGCCACGGGCGGGAGCTGGGCGGGCAAGCCCTGGACCACATTGGTGTGGATCTTCTTTAGCTGGCGGAAATGTTTCTTGCTCATCTTGCCCCGGTCCAACAACCCCTGTTTGGTCTTTTTGAACTGCTTCAGGTAGTGCTCGGGCATCTCGACCCACGGCTTCCCACCGCTGGGGACGACAACCTCGTTTTGCTTGTACAAGGTAAAGACCTGCGACCAAAAGGCGGTCTTGTTGGAGGATGAGTAGCCAGATGCGGGAAGGGCAAAGTCAGAGTCATTCTGGAGCGAGGACGTTTGCGTCACGGCGGTTTCCTGCGACACGAGCCTGAGGGTGTAAAGTGTTTGTACCAAGACAACAGCCGCAACAACAGCCACCACTGTCCGGGTGTGGGACTTGTAGAAAGAAAGTGAAGCCATACCCACGTGTGAGATAAAGAGGGAAAGAGTTGCTTGGTTGGAAACACTGTCCTCTCTGTCGCGTGAGCTTAAAGCTTTTGCCAGTTTGGAGGAAACAACAAAGAGAAGGGAGGCACACGCCCAAACCTCAACTTTCTTTCTCAAACAGGCCAATACCCTTCCTCCGCCCACTGCAATTATTAACAAAGGCTTAGAACTCTGTAACAATAGCTCAGCTTGTAAATACCAAAGGGCGGTTAGCACCAAAAAAAAAAAAGAAACAAAAGAAAAAAAAGAAAAAAAGAAATTTTCTTGGCACTGTATACAGAATGGAGGAAAGCAAGTACAAGTGCTCGTTCTAATGCTCAGGTTGCCAACACTCGAAGCTCCTCGAGTAGGTTAGATTGACAGGGGGGACTTTCTTTTCCAGCAGCAGCAGCAGCATCAGATTTCCTCAAAGAGACTCCTATTGGGCGGCGCCCCAGATCTGATGACAACGACATGGTGCATCCACCAAAAATAGATTTGCCTTGTTCATTTTTTTATACGTTTTTTTTTTTTGCGTTTATTATTTAAACAGTAAAGACTGCTGACGCGTTGTTGGAGAACACGCGTTGTTGGAGAACACGCGACGTACCTCTCTTTCCCCATACAGAGGGCAAAGGATTTATGGGGCCATCAGTGTGACCACGAACCACGAATCACAGGGCACAAACCATGGAGCACAAACCACGGAGCACAAACCACGGAGCACAAGCTACTTGGACTGCTTCAACCATTCGATGGTGTTTGTCATGTACTCACACACTTTGTCCATGTCTTTGCCCTTGAAGTTGTCAAACGGCACCTTTTGCTTACAGGCAATCTCATGGGCAATCTCCCACCGCGTGGTTTCAAAATCAAGCTCCAAAGGTGCGCCCGCTTCACTCTTGACCTTGATGGCAAACTCGGAGAAGAACCGCACCTTCATTCGGTTCTTTGACAAGTCACTAATCCCCTCATCGGCCATGTAGCTGGCGGGGTCAAGCTTCTGAACGTTGCAGTGGATGGCAAACACGGCAAGGTTGTTGTCGCTGCCAAACCTGTCCTTGGCCTTTTCGTCCCAATTCTGCTTCTTCTTCTCGTACTCGCGACTGGTTCTGAGAAACAACTGGTAGTCTGCCTCCGGGTCCTTTTGCGCCATTGCCATGCCGTAGTAGCCATCGTCGTGGTAGCCAAACGTTTTGACGTAGGAGTGGACCTGGTAGTACTTTTGACCGCACGCAAAGGCAGCGGCGGCAAACGTGTCCTTGTCGCCCTCGCCCGGGGACCCCAAGCTAAACAACTTGTAGTATACCTCGGGGCCAAAAATGTTGTAGTACAAAATCATAAGCAACGCCTTCCCGTGGGTGCCCTTGTTGACCATCACTTGCCCCGACTCGGTGGCCAAGTAGGGCAACGTCCCCTTCAAGTCGTGGAATCTGGGCTCCTCTTCTTCCTTCTCCTTCTCATTCTCCTCCTCCTTCTTCTCCTCCCCCATTTGGCCGGACGACAAGACCTTGGTGTTCACCAACGGGAAGCCTCGGTCACGAACCTGCTCCAGGACCGAGTACGGCTTGTTGATAATGTCGTGCCACTGGGGGCTCATTGTCCGCGGCCAGTAGTCGGACCACAACACCATGCCGTTTTCCTTGTACACCCTGGCGTCAAAAAGGTGATCCGGTGCCATAACCGGAACGCTGTCCGAGTCCAAAAGCAACGTGTGCTCAAACGACGAAACCGCCAAAGCAATTGCCTTGAACTGGTAGCTGGAAAAATACCACCACGAAGTGACCTGCTGGCCAAATTCATCGGGCACAACCACACACTTGGCGTTGTACTTGGGAAGCAACTCGGTGCAAAACTGGCGTTCCCTCTCGTAGTCTTTTGCCGTTGGCAACACAACCTCCCAGGGTAGACGCGAGCCTAGCTTGCGCAAGTGCAACAACTGCATGTACGCGAGCCACGAGTAAAAGCTGCCGCCTATGGTGACAATGCCCCGGCTGCCCTTGTTGTACACGCTGGTTGGTAGTTTGTCCGGCAACAGCTCGAAAACCGCCTGGTGCCGCTGCTTGAGCAAACCCAAGTCTCGGATTTTGTGCATGGAGAGCAACACCAGCCGGGTCATTTGTTTTGTCATGAACTGTTTCGCCGGGCCCACTAGCTCAACCAATGGCAAGTCTTGGGTGTCAAACTGGTTTGTTTCAAAGATTGAAAATATGCCATCCCAAAACTGGTGGGATTCTTTGTATGGTGATGGTGGTGATGGTGGTGATGGTGGTGTTGGTGGTGTTGGTGGTGGTGGAGAAAGGTTGCTGGCTTTTGCCGTTGTTGCTTCCGTTTTGAGTATGCCAGTGGCACTAGTAGGGGCGACGGGGGCGACGAAGATGGCGGAAGCGGTCACCGCCACACCCGTCTTCTTTGTTGTGGTGGCCTTGATGGTTGGGCTCACCGTTTGTGCGGGGTTAAGTGTGCTCGGAGAGTTCTTGGAAACGAGCCCCATTTTCCCGTGGTGATTGCCATTGCCGCTTGAAGCAAGGTTGTTGATATGGAGGGAAGGACCGCTGTTGCTGTTGTTGCTGTTGTTGTTGCTGTTGCTGTTGCTGTTGCTGTTGTGGGTGGGGGGAAAGTTGGGTCCCTTTGAGGTGAGTATAAACACTAGCACGACAAAAGCGCAAAACGTGAAAAGGAGGTTCTTGCCTTGAAAAAGTCTGGTTGCCCGCCTCGACTTTAGGGCATAGGGAAGCAACATTGCTGGGTGGGTGCAAAAGCCAAGGTGTTGGTATGGAGCGGCGACACACCCAGAGAGAAAAAAAAAATTAAGCCACCGTCAAGGCCAAAGGAAAGGGACGCGCGCTTGTTTTATATTGTAAACCAGTGGAGGGCAAGTGGGCAGAGAATCAGAGATAAATATCAAGCTGAGAAAAACAATTATTTTCGTAACGAATGTGTGTGTTGTGTTGCTGGGGTGTTTGTGTGTGTGTGTGTGTGCCTTTGTTCTCTTATTTTGTATGTGTTGCTTGGCAGTGCTTTTTCTTGTTTATTGTTCCTGTGTGTAAATACATTAAATTGTTTACGCCAGGCACTCCCAATTACTTCTAATTTTAACTCACGAGAGGTCAAAAGGGGGCAAGGGGGGAACGGGGAGAGAAGGGGAACGGGGAGAGAAGGGGGGGAAGCAAGTGGTTCATATTGTTTATGGAAAACGCCAACGCCCATGTTCGTATATACGGGAGAATGGTGGTGGTCGGGGGGTGTGGATGTGGAGGGATCGAGGGAAAGGACGCCGCCTGTACCTGTGAACGCAGTCTACGGTGTCCAAACAAACCGGGCATACGCACGATCCTCCTTGCCCGCCAGATTGTGGTTGGTGCGTGCGCGTGGCTACCAAACCGGGCATATACTGGCAGGTCCCATTCCCGCAATCGTCCTCGACGCGTTTCTGGTCACGTTGTAATTGGCGCTAGCTTGCTCTGGTAGACTTCTTTTGATCCCAACCAAGACAATGTGCCCTGATCCACGTAGGCGCGATACGGTTTATCCACCAGCAGCTCGGCTCTGCTGTAGGATAATGGAGCAAGAGGCGGCATCCCAGGTTGGACGGTGGCCAGTCGGATGGGGAGTTGTGGTGTCTAACTTCTGTGCTCTGATATTATTGGCAAGCGTGGCGTGGCATACCTTGCTAAAGTTTTTCCAAGGCACATAATCTATCACCAAAACCCAGTCCTCCATCCCACGAGCCTTTGTTGGTAACAAGAAAAAAAAAAAAAAGGAAAAACGACACCAACTGCCTTCACTACATCTAAGGAACCAGCATGGACAAGGGCTATACCACCGGCAGCTCGCGTGGCTCTGGCGGGGCTCGCAAAATACACGCTTCGAAGAAACATGCCGTCACTGGTGCTGACGACAACAACGACGTCATCAACAGCAGCAGCAGCAACCTCGACGACAACGAGCTTGAAGATCTAATCCACAAGACTTCCGGCTTACAGATTAGCAAAACAAAGCAGCGGGTTTCTTTCTACCCCCTTTTTGTAAAGATACTCAGCCCATTGGCCCTCACTACCGCCGCGGCACTTGTGCGCCTTTACAAGATTGAAGCTTCCAATCGAGTCATTTGGGATGAAGCTCACTTTGGCAAGTTTGGCTCGCACTACTTGAAGCGCGAGTTTTATTTCGACGTCCACCCGCCATTGGGAAAGCTACTAGTGGCACTCTCGGGCTACTTGGCGGGTTACGACGGGAGCTTTGACTTTGAGAGTAGCCACGACTTCCCCGCCGACATGGACTACGTCTTTATGAGGGTGTTCAACTGCGTCTTTGGCATCCTTTGCACTCCAGTTGCCTACAAAACGGCGGTGCTCCTTGGCTACAGCCAATGGACGTGCTGGTTGATTTCCTTGATGGTGGTTTTCGAACAGCTCTCCCTCACGTTGTCCAAGTTCATCCTTCTTGACTCGATGTTGTTGTTCTTCACCGTGTTTGCATACTTTTGCTTGATCAACTTGCATGTGCTACGCACTAAGAACCAGTTGTTGACCGCCAGGGGCATCAGGTGGTTGCTTGTCACTGGATTTTCGATTGGCTGTGTATGCTCAGTCAAGTGGGTAGGCTTGTTTGTCACAGTCTTGGTTGGTTTGTACACCGTCTACGACTTGGTGATCAAGTACTACCAAACAGTCTCTACAAACAGCCTATCGTGGAAGACTTACTTGCTGCACTGGGCGGCCAGGATAGCGACTTTGATAGTGTTCCCCGCCGCCATCTACATGGCGATGTTCAAAGTCCATTTTACCGTCTTGAACCACACGGGCCCCGGCGACGGCTCTATCTCGACGCTTTTGCAGGCGTCTTTGATAGGCAACGACGTCCAGTTCGGGCCCCGGAGTATTGCCTATGGCTCATTGGTGACAATACGGTCGCAGGGATTGTCGCCCAATCTACTCCACTCCCACGAACACGAGTACCCAGAGGGGTCACATGAGCAGCAAGTGACGACATACGGCTTCAAGGACTCCAACAACGACTTTTTGATTGAGTTTGGTATTGACGCCGCGTCGCGGGGCCAGCTTGCAACATTGGAGCCGCCCGACAACACGACGTACCCAGACTACTACTACACACATGTCAAAGACAAAGACACAATCAGGTTGGTCCACGAAAGCACTGGCTGTCTCTTGCGAGCCAACGCAATTCCCGCCCCAGTCTCGCCGAGCTATTACGAGGTGTCCTGCTTTGGCAACGTCGAGTCAACAGCCGACTTGGCAGACGAGTGGGTAATCGAGATACAGACACAAGAAGTGTCGCCCTCCAAGGAGTTCCAGGACGAGGACGCTGCCGAAGTGCACCCCATCTCCACAAATTTCCGTTTGAGGCACAAGCAACTTGGATGTTACTTGGCCACCACCGGCCGTTCTTTGCCGTTTTGGGGCTACAACCAGGGCGAAGTTGTCTGCAAAGAAGCTTACTTTTCCCAGGAAAAGAGCACCTGGTGGAACATTGAGAAGCACGTCAATGGCTTGCTTCCGGACCCGCAATTTGAGTACGTACCACCAAGACCCAGATTTTGGAAGGAGTTTTTATTGCTCAACTACGGGATGATGGCATCCAATAACGCATTGGTGCCTGACCCAGACAAGTTCGACAAGCTCAGCTCAGAGTGGTGGGAATGGCCCATACTAAAAACAGGCTTGAGAATGTGCGGATGGAGTGCCCACGAGTTGAAGTATTTCTTGATGGGCAACCCCGTGATAACGTGGCTCTCGACGCTTTCAATTGGCTGGTTTGTGGTCTACTCAATAACCGTGTTGTTCCGATACCAAAGGCAAACTATCGCGCTTGGTGTTTTTGATTCTTCATGGAACAGCTTTTTGAGCAAGGGCGTGCTTCCCTTTGCAGGGTGGGTCTTGCATTATTTGCCATTCATCGTTATGGGCAGAGTGAAGTACCTTCACCATTACGTTCCGGCATTGTTCTTTGCCATCTTTGTTGCTGGTTACATGATGGACACAATCACATCCAGATTGCCCAAGATGCTTGCAAAGGGTGTCTACCTAGTGCTCTACACCGCCATCTTGGGATCCTTTTGGTACTACAAAGACTTTGCCATGGGGATGGCGGGCTCCTCAAGGCAGTTTCACCATTTGAAGTTGTTGAATTCATGGATGGTATAGAAAGAATAAAAGACTAAAATATACATAGCTACAACCACACACGACCCTCCTTTCATCATGTAGCCAATGTGTCAGGGGGGGGAGGAGGAATGCCTGGTGTTGCAGTCACGTGTTATCTCCCTTAAGAATCTGTTTGTGTCACAATTGCATGCAGCGTGGCAAGCCCATACATCAGTATTTACAGAATAGGTTCTAGGAGAATAAATATTCCAAAAATACAAAGTGTGCAAAAATATATTACAGTTTTACAATTTTTTGTTTATTTGTTTTATTACACCCATACATCAATTTTTGGTAGCGCTATACTACTAGAACTAATATGTATATTATAATCATTCCTTGTATATATATTACCCGATTTGGAAGTCTACGCTTCCCCTCTGCCCCCATACGCACACCAACCTCCAACAACAGGTGCTATTCTTGAGTGAATTAAATCCTATATCCCAAACCAATATAAACCGTAAAATAAAAAGAAAAATGAAAGAAAATATAAACAACCACAATGTGGCCACCCTTGCACCTTCTATTGGCGCGCCAATCAAGCCAACTCTAACTTCTTCTTCAACACCGAAAGCCTATTGCCAATGCTGACAATAAACTTTTCCACCATCACCTTGTCTTCCTCATCCAACTTGGGCTCGTTCTTGTCAGAGTCGTCCTCGTCCAACAACGCTTCCAACATCCAGATTGCGGTGCTGTAAGCCAACTCGCAGCCCTTGAGGTCCTCCTTGACCAACTCATTTACGGCAGCATTGCGAGACATTTCCAATGCGCGGTCAAAAATCAACTTCTCTGCAATCACTTTGGAGTCGCCCACCGAGCTCTCGCTGGCGGTGGAGTGTGCGTCCTCCTTGCTGATTGCCGTCCTTGCCTCTTGCAACCTCAACTTGACAAACTCGGCCTTTTCCAAACACTCGTTAAACTTTTCCCTGATCCACTGCACCAACTGGTTGATCCTTACTGGTGTTTGTATGTTTGGCTTGACGTTGTCTTCGTTAAAGCTTGTATTCTCGTACTGGCTGTGCCACCACTCACTGGCAACTGCCATCCCCTTGGCCAATAGAGAAAGCGTCTTCACATAGAGCACCACTCCTTCTTCGCTGATAGTTTTGATAATCTTTGGGGGTAGCATGTCGTTGTGGTGCACAAAGTCGTCGTCCAACCCGTCCGACGACGGTGGGCTCGGGATGAGCTGGCTGAACTTGACGTCGGCAAACAAGTTCACGGCGTGGGACTTTGTAGCAATCGACTCAAGCTTGCTCAACACCTGCTCGTCCAGAGTGGGCAGTGGTGCATTGTGGCCAGAAATGTCGGCCGTGGCCAGGAGGGCCGCTGCCGCTGCCGCGACCGTTGCCGATGTGGGCAAGTTCAACTTTTGCAACAACAAGTGGTTGGCAAAGCTGGGGCTCGAAATTACGGTGGAAAACGTCTTGTCGCCGGCAGACTCGGCCTCGGCTATGGTAGGGACGACCGGCAACGGCGTGTTGGCCCCGGCAATCGTGGTGCTGCCAAACAACCTGTGCGACGCCAACCCAATTGCCTTGCTTAGTGCGTTGGTGGGGGAGATTGATATTGAGATCCTTCTGTCGGTGAAACTGGGCCTCCGCTGGCTCCCACTCAGTGAAGACCTTCTAAACTTTTGCGGCAACTGCTGGGATTTGTTGCCTTCGCCTATAGACCCCGCCAGTCCCTTGCGCGGGTTGTGTATCGCGAGGGCCCCGCTTCCCGCGTGGGCCAACTCATCGGCAATGGCATTCACCTCGACCGCTCTCTTTTCAACTACAACGTAGTCCTTTTCCAAAATGATGTCTTCCCTCTTGATATTGAGACTGGGCGAGTGGTTCAATGACTTGGTGAGTGCGTCCGGCTCGGGGCTGTTTTGGTTGATGAGAACCTTGATCTCTTCGTCCCTGGACTTGTCCCCATTGTCTTCCAACAAGGTATTGGGAGATGGACTGCGTGCACCCGCATCGTGCCTGCTTGCGCCTGTGTCGTGGTAGGTGTTGTGGTTGTTGTTGTTGTTGTGGTTGTTGTGGTGGTGGTGGTTGTTGTGGTGGTGGTGGTTGTTGTTGTTGCTGTTGTTGTTATTGTTGTTGCTGTTGCTGTTGTTGTTGTTGTTGCTCGTGTTGCTCTTACCTGTGGTGATTGGGGTGATTGGCGATACCCCAACGGTGGCGGTCTCAGCAAATTGCATCCTCTCAGCTGGCTTGATGGGGCTGATGTACTCGCTTATAAACAAGTTCTCATCCATCTCGGAGGTATCCAACGGCTGGTTGGTCTCTTCCAAGTCGCTGGTTATCAAGGAATCGCTAAAGAGCTCGTTGAAGGAGATGCGCTCAGTGGGGTTGTACTTCAACAAAGACCGAATCAACCGCTTCAAGGGCTCCGAAACCTGCGCCGCGGACGGAAACTTGATCTTGTCGTTTGCCTTTTCGATATTTTTCAACAACTCAATGTGGTTGCCTGCCTTGAATGGGGGCTTGCCCACTGTCATTTCGTACAAAACCGCCCCCACCGACCACAAGTCGGCCTTTGCGTTGTACTTTTCGTACCGCAAAATCTCCGGGGCCATATACAACGGAGACCCGCATAGCGTCTCGGCCATCGACGTGGACGGCAAGAATCGGGCAAACCCGAAATCGGCTATCTTCAAGATCGGCAACTCCCACATACCAACAAACCCGCCGTCAACAAACTCTTGCTTCGAGTGAGCGGGCGGACAAAGCAACAAGTTCTGCGGCTTGATATCTCGGTGCACCAAGCTCTTTTCCCGGAGAAACTGGAGGGCCGACGATAGCTGGCGCAAAAAGTGGATGACTAATACCTCGTTCAACCCATGTGATCCCTCGGGGGTTGGGTATCGCTCCAAAAGACTCGATATCACGGGGTGTGTCTTGACAAGCTGGCTTCTGCGTCTGATAAAGTACGACAAGTCTCCCATCGAGCAGTAGTCCATGACCAAGTGAAAGTGTGACGAGGTTTGCTTGTAGTCTAGCAACCCCACAATATGGGGGTGCTTCATGGTCTTGAGTATCAGCACTTCGATCTCCAAGTTCTCAATCAACTTTTTGGACTTGAGCTTGGATCTATACACGGACTTGATCGCCACTGCCTTGTTATTGGTGGTGTTGGTGCACTTGTACACTGTGGCAAAGGATCCCTTTCCTATTTCTGGTCCTATCGCGTACACACCAATGTATTCCACCTTGTTGGCTGGTCTTGGCGCAGACGCGGTGCTGGTGCTGGTGCTGGTGGATGCAGCCGCATTGGCCGTCGTGGTTCCCGTGCCGGTGTTGGGATTGTATTGTGTTGGGTGCTGT
>JAKTZW010000438.1:0-25114 GCA_030579015.1 Zhuliangozyma blackwelliae | reverse complement strand
GGGGGGTGGGGGGGTTGTGTCCAGCATGGAATGGCACTTTTCTGCCACGAAGCGAGTAAACGGCCATGGTATCACAGCCTGGAATAAGCAAGAGAAATTATTTTGAAAAGGAGAAGAAAAGAAAAGAAGAGGAACAGGCAATGTTGATATTGATGATAACAAGAAGTGACATTATGAAATGGTGTAATTTTAACATTAACCCCTCATTCACATTTTCTGGGCCAATTGTGGAAACGTTTCCACATTTCGACAATACTGAAATGCAACCCCCCTCCAGCCCTGGTGGAGAGAGAGGCACCACAAAAAGAGTAAAGTTTGAAATTGGGGAGGCGGTAAGAAGGGTGGAGGGTGGAGGGTGGAGGGCGGAGGGAGGAATGGCACTACGTTTGCTAAAGCCGTTGGGAGGGGGGGGACGAAGTTGGGGTAAAAGAGGAGAAGGTGTTGTTGGGTACAATTCGCTTGTAGTTTTTGACAACAGACTACTAAAACCAACATGGTCCAACCATTGTAATGCTTCACAGAAAATGGAGAGATAAGGAAGAGAGAAAGGATTATGGCAGTTATATTGTTGTGACCCTCTTTGAACTGAGCTGACGCGTATACACCAGAGACAACAACTGAAGAAAATGGGACGTTTTTTTTTTTGGTCTTCTTCTTCCTCCTTTTTCTTTCTTTCTTTTTTTTTTGGGTGATCACTCATTTCGGACTTTTCCTTTGGACCAGCACACGACCTACACCCAACGCAAGAAATACAAAGTGGTCACGCCGGTTACAAACCAGTGTGTCTGTCTGTCTGTGTGTTGTCCAACCACAAGTGGGGAGTGAGGCAATCAAACAAAAGGCAAGAGCAAGAGTCAAGGAGTCAATGGGCAAGAGCAAGAGTAAGAGTAAGAGCAGCTGCATCTGCTCATTTTGTACTGAGTAAATGGAGAATAGTGCCGTAGCAAAAGGGACAAGTTTGTCATAAAAAAAAAAAAAAAAAAAGTGACAGCGAAAAGAGGCCAGCCGGAAAAAGATAAACAGACGAGAAGTTGGGAATCCCAAAGCAGATGGATCACCGAATATATATATATATATATAAAAGAACCACTTTCCCTTGTCCTGCCCGTACACAGAAACATATACACCCACACACGTAAATTAAAGTTGTCGAGTCGCCGCATAAGCCACCATCTAATCTATTCATATCAATGTCCCATCCTATTACAAGCCCACCAGCACCAGCACCCACTGCACCCACTGCACCCACAGCACAGCATACAAAATTTAATCTCTACTCCACACTGTCGTCGTCCTTGGAAGATGTTGACGACAACCACCACCACCACCATGAGCACGAGCACACCCACACCCACACCCACAACCAATGCCAGCACCGTCACAATTCGGTGCCCACTGAAGCCAAGTTTCAACGATTTATCAAGAGGTCGTTGAGCAAGTTGACATTTACCCCAGCTCCACGCAGCAACAGCAACAACAGCAACAATAACAATGCCACCACCACCACCACCAGCATGAGCAACTCTATGTTTTCCTCAACCTCGTCGTCGAGCGACATTTTCGAACGATCATTGGAGAATCCCAGCACCAGCATTGGCAGCAACCGAGCCGTGTTGACCAACCTAGAGACGCCATCGCACTATAATTTGGAAAATTACACCAGTCCCATTCTAGACACCACCACGGAAATTGTAACCAATCCCGATGTGCAATTGGAACAAGTCAAGTTGAATTGCTACTGCGAAGAGGAGGATTTTGTCAATGTGGATTACACGGGCATGGAGTCTGAAGATGGTTTACTGCCCCTGGCATCTCCAACAGCAACATCGCCATTGGCATCAGCATCAGCTTCAGCTTCAGCTTCAGCAGTGCCACTGCATTTGCACCACCAATCGAAAAAGAATAGAGACGGCAATTCCTCATCCACCTTGCAAGGTGCCCTACATGGCACGGGCAATATCGGCATTAATAACAAGGAGGCCACCTCGCCCATTTTGAGACCTCGTGCGAGAAGTATCATTTCGCAAACGTTGATTTCCACCTTGGACCACTCGCAGCGCTCCAAGCTCGTTAATTCGCAGTCAACAACTGGAGTGTTGGCCACAAGAACCTCATCCACCCAGCAACAACAACAACAACAACAACAACAACAACAACAACAACAACAACAACAACAACAACAACAACAACAACAACAACAACAACAACAACAACAACAACAACAACAACAACAACAACAACAACAACAACAACAGCAGCACCCACCACCACAGCATGTCCCATTTTACAGCGCCGCAAAGCCAGTTGAAGCCAAACGCTCGCTAAGCTTTGCCGGGGCAACTTCGCACTCTAGAAACCAACACCAACTGGATTCGACTTTGGCCACGATTGAGTTTTACTCGTTTGCCGATATGATTAACCACGAGGATCTCTATGAGCAAGACGAGGCCATGGACGATGTGAGACACACCAAGCCATTGAGAGCTGCTAGTGGTGCTAGCCAGGAGAGTCCCTTTAGAAGAGGCAGCTATGCCACCATTAGTGCCAAGGACTATATAAATGTGTTGTAAACTGGGGAGGAGCAGGGGAGGGAGATTGTTGTTTTGGCTGCCAGGTTGAGAAATTAGAATAGACGTGACGAAATATGACCACACACACTCTCTTTTTCTGTTTAATCCTCCTCTGGAAGGCTGCGATTGCGATTTAAACACATGAGTGTGTTGGTTGGAGGTTGGTTGGAGGTTGGTGGCAGCAGATGTTGGCAGCAGATGTTGGCAGTAGATGTGTTGGCAGCAATTGGGGAGGGGAGGAGGAAAGGGCTTGAATGTGACACGTGACATTTAGCAAGGACACGCACAAATATGGGGTGAAAACCAAGGAACCAAGTCCCATACAAGCTCAATTGCGTTGAAGAAAACTCTCAGCTCTTTGCAATACTGCCTCTCCATCCACAGTAGTACAGGCTTTGGCCATACTAAGACCACGCGGCTCAACCACCACCACCACCACCACCACCACCACCATGACGACCAGCCATTACAAAAATCGCCATACACTTTTTCCAACAAGAAAAATTTTCCCTCTACTTTTGAACGAAAAAAAAAAAAATAAAAAAAAAAAAAAGATCAACCAACTTCTTCTGTTCGTAACCCAGCGCCAGCCAAACCCTCCCCCCCCCTCCCAGCACACGCCAAGATATAGCAATCCCATCCGCTCAATCAATCACCGCCATCACCAACGACAAAGCCGAACCCAACATCAACATCAACACCAACAACATTGATACAAACCCCTTTTCTCTCACCCACAATGACTGAATCTTTATTTGACACCAATTTCACCTCCGAATCCGAGCAAAAGTCATCGCCGGCAACTGGAGCTGTCCCCACCACCGCCACTGCCGATGTCGCCACCAGCGATGCCACTGCCAAGGACTCCTCAAGCACCACTGCCCCTGCTGTGGCCAGCACCGGCGACAATGCCGCCAGCAATGCCGACAGCAATGCCAGCAACACCACCACCACCACCGGCGACAGCAGTACCACGAGCACCACCGCCAGCGATGCCGCCGTCGGCTCCAGCACCAGCAGCACCAGCACCAGCACCACCAATGCGCCTGCAGATGCATCGACAGAAGAGCAGCATCTGTCACAGCAGACCCACCACCACGATGGGCTGTCGCACGACTCTGCCACTTTACCCTCGCTCGACGACAACTCCAACATTGACGCATTGATAAACTACAGATTGTTGGTGTCGGCAAAGGAAGCCGGGTGTCTTATTGGCCAGAATGGACAAGTTATTGACTCCATTAGGGGCGAGACCAACACCAAGGCGGGCATTTCGCGGTTGACCCCCGGCACGCACGAACGGATCCTCACGGTTTCCGGCAAGTTGGACGACTGCGCCAAGGCATTGAGCTATTTTGCCCAGGCATTGTGCAACTCGAGCATTGAGACGTACAACTATTTCCCCCTCAAGCAATTGTCGGGAACCCCCTGCGTTGAGAATGAAACCACCATTTTGCGGTTGTTGGTCCCCAACAGCCAGATGGGCACGTTGATTGGGTCCAAGGGCGCCCGAATCCAGCAGATTCAGTCGAGTTTCAATGTTTCCATGATTGCATCAAAGTCATTTTTGCCCGGGTCCAACGAACGGTTGGTTGAGTTGCAAGGGACGGTGGATGACTTGTACGACTCGTTGCGGGTGATTTCCCGGTGCTTGATTGAGGATTTCTCGTCTGTGGTTGGCACCACGTACTATGTCCCAAGAAGTCATACCTCAAACGGTGCCCCTGGCGGCTTTAGTGCTGGCAGCAGAGGAGACAGAGAGGGCAACATTGGCAGCAGCAGCAGAGAAAACAGAGACAATGGCGCCGGTGCTGGCAGAAAGCCACCCACCTCGGCCACGGTTTCGTTCCCCAACGAGATGGTGGGGGCATTGATTGGCAAGAATGGTTCCAGAATCCAGGGAGTTAGAAAAGTTAGCGGTGCCACCATTGGCATATCCGAAGCTGAAGACGGCAAGGACGAACGAGTGTTTACCATTACAGGAACCCCACAAGCGGTTGAAAAGGCCAAGGGGTTGTTGTACCACAACTTGGAGAGAGAAAAGCAAAGAAGAGAGGAGGCACAGGAAGCCCTTGAGTAGGGATCCAGCGATGAAGCAGGTGGGGAAAAGAACTCGAACCCGCTTGCTGCTGCTGCTGCTGCTGCAGCTGCTGCTCACCAGCTGTTGTTTCCAGTTGATGTTTGTTTTTCATTATTGTAATATTCTTCCCCAAATGTGTAAAGTATACTATTTTCGTCCCCCCCATTCAACCAATGTATGTAGTCTCCAATGTCATCATCACAACTTGGTCCAATCGCACGTCTTTGCAATTGACGCTGCCAACTGTTCAAGGTACTTTTGGTCAACCTCGTCAAACCCAGCCAACTCCAAACAGTCCAAGTCCAACACCCCCAAGGTGCGGCCAGCATGCACTATAGGCACCACAATCTCACTCTGGGTCTCGCCATCACAGGCAATGTGACCGGGAAACTCATTGACATTGGGAACCAACTGGGTGTTTTGCGTCGATGCCGCCGTGCCACACACCCCGGTGCCAAACTTGATGAGCTGACACGCGACTTTGCCCTGGAACGGAGCAAGGATCAATTCGTTTTCGTTTAATCGCACATAGAACCCCGTCCAGTTGACGGGGACATTGAGGGAGTGGTAGGCGTGCCACAAGAGGGAAGCGCAGTTTGAGAGGTTGGCGACCCAGTTGTTGGTGTCGGCGGCCAATGCCTCATACGAGTCAATGATGTGCTGGAGTGTCTCTTCTTTGGACAGCCCCGCTGCAGGCTGGGAGTAGTCTGCGTGGTGTTTGTCGTCGCCCATCGTGGTCTGGTGGTGGTGGTGGTGGTGGTGGTTGTAATGGAGATGGTTGAATAAAAAAAAAACTCTTGCTAATAATGAAGAAAATTGACTGTGGCTTACTTGTGCAATGTAGAACAGCACTTGACGTTTGGGGGCAAGAAAAGTAGATGGATGAAAGGAGGAAGTGGTGACTAGAGTGGAGATGTAGTAAAACCGGCTCTGTGCTTTGATACTAGCGAAAAAGCTGAGGCTCTATACTAGGCAAGGGTTGGTTCCCGTGCTGGGTTTGGGCAAACAACTTGAACCCCTTTGCTTTACAAGCCACGCGCACAAATGAAAATGAAAAAAATGGAAAAGGGGAGAGATCAATAGTAGTCCCGCCCACTGTATTTCCTCCAATCGTATACCATGGATTCGGACGACGATGATCTGGTTGAAAGGGAGTGTCGGGAGTATGAACAACAACAGCAGCTACCGCCCTTTACAAAGTTTTTGAGAAGCAGAGGCGTGATGCGAGTGTTGAGGACAGATTTTGACAATGAGGCAACCACGGAGAGGACTTTTATCAACAGGCACGCCGGCAATGCCAACGTCAATGACTCGGACGACGACGAGGAGGATTGGGATGAGGATGATTGGGATGACGAGGAGGGCTCTGAGGTTTCCAGTAGCGCAGACAGGGAGAGAGACAGATTGATGAATGACGCCATTGAAGCACTTTTAGGGAGACCATGGGGAACTAATCGGAACACCAACAACGAGGAGCCTGTCAGAAATGAGCCTGTCAGAAATGAGCCTGTCAGAAATGAGCCTTCTCGCGAAGAGGAACCCGTACGCCACGAAGAACCTGCCCGCAGCGAAGAACCTGCTCACAATGAAGAACCTGCTCGCAATGAAGAACCTGCTCGCGAAGAGGAAGACGACACTGAAGTTTTCTATTATTACAACCCCGATGATCCCGACGATCCAGACAATGGCGGTCGGTTCACCAACCACGATGTGTTAAGATTCATGGCTCTTTTGAATGATTACATGCATGAACCGTCCGTGCCCGAGCCCGAGCCAGTGCCCGAGCCAGTGCCCGAGCCAGTGCCCGAGCCAGTGCCCGAGCCAGTGCCCGAGCCAGTGCCCGAAGCAGAGCCAGAAAATATTGAAGACATTATTGTCGAGTCGGAAGCGGACGAAGACCCCGGCATTCCAGACGCCAACCTGTCAGCCAATTTAGTTGAAACCGACCCTACTGCCGTGCCGGACGTTGCAACACACACTGATGGCGATGCGTCTCACACCCCCCGCAGGAAGACCAGCATCAGCTTGAGTGAAACAAGTACCCAGGACCTGGACAGCAAGTATGAGTATGAAGAGTCTGGCTGTACCTACTTGGATGACAAGTATTTTCGCGAATGCAAATCTAAAGAGATGCACGACAAATACTACTTTAAACCAAAATGTTTATCCACGCCCCAGGGCTGCGGCGTCAAGAATGAAGGTGAAAGTGCCGTTGACAGCAATGACTATTCCAAACTTCACCTCCCATTGCAGCTAGAGCCTCTTGGGAGTACCGAAATTAGCACCATGGGGGACCAGCGCAAGTTCAAGAACAACTTGTCGGCAATTATATCCGACAGCGATACTGAATATCTTGTGCAAGCGCTAAGCTCCGAGCTTGTGGTTTTTGAGTTTGACGACTTGACAAATATGCCACAAGAAAATGCCGTGCTCAAGTTTGATACAAGGCCGGCATACACCCTCACCGTCGACAGGGCAATTGCAACGTGGCCGTATTTCCCCCACACAATCAACTATTTGACAACGTTTGACAAGTTCAACGGCAGGCTGGTGATTGGCGCTTGTACCGACGACGGAAGCTTGCTCATATGGTACACCGAAACCATCACCCGGCACTTGGGCAAGTTCAAACTCGCCAAATATCCCACCAGCCAGGACAGTTACCGTGACGAAAACCGGTTTTCCCAGTTGAAGGTGGCGCCCGATTTCCATATCCGCACGGGAGCTTCGGCGTGGGGGTTGGACTTTGCCCTGTACCAAGATCCCTGGGGACACACGCACGACATTTTTGCTGCGTCCGACAACTCGCAGAGCGTGTCGTTGTTTTACTATCACCGTCAAGACGAGCGGTTGTACCACGCGCAAACGCACCAAGTTTTACACAACATACCCGAGGTGTCCATTGTTGAATGCAGTGTGGATGCAAGCACGGGCAAGCACTACATCAATGTATCGTGCGCGTCTGTATCGGGCGAGTTGATTGTTTTCACATTCACCTTTCAACTCCAGTCGGGCCCATTGAACAAGGAAGACTATGAGTACTTTCGCAGCCAGCCGTTGTACTATGTCGACGATACCATGGAGCAGCTCGAAAACCGAAACGGAGCCAACCCCCACAGTGAGCGCCACAAGCTCTTGAAGCAGAACAAGTTTCAGAGAATTGAGGGTGTCAGTTTCCGAGTGAGGTCGCGGTGCGTTTTGAGCGAAGATTGCTGGACAACCAAGCCGGTAGAGTCCAAGTACTTTTTACCAGTTGGGTCGTTGTCAGCCGTGTTTGGCGACCCCGACATTGATGAGAAGCGAGAAATTGAGACAATAGATATGCAGTCGCACATACTCGACATGGCGTATGACCCGCAAAAGACCAGCCACTTGGGCCAAGCCGCGGCGTACCAGTTCTATGAGGCAAAGGCCCTTTGTCCCGATTGTCCAAGAGACAAGACGGAATCGGCCAAGCCAATAAGCATTGATCACGAATACAAAGGGATATTCAAGGACTACCGATTGGCATTGGAAACAGCAGACCACACATCAGCAGCGCCCGGGCCCGAGCCCGTCATAAGGTACCTTCTCGTTTCGACACCCCGCAATTTGGCAATGTTCAAGTACCCGTCATTGTTTAGCAATTGCGCTACGCGGAGGACGTCTGATCGGCACATTCCTTCCGACGAGGAGTCTGTGTCCGCCAACCGCGTATCCATCACCGTATTGGTGCCCGAGCTTTCGTGCTTGATTGCAGCGTCACAGCAAGGGTTGATCACAATAGTGAGGCTATGCAAGTATAGGGGGGTTTACGGGATGAGAATGGAGCACGTTTTCCGCAATGTGATTACCAATGTCACGAGAGACCAAGGGCATGCCCTCATCACTGGCTTGGTTGCGAGAAGACGAACCGTTGTTGAGGAAGACCCGCGGTTTTTACTCTTGGTTAGCTACAGCAACGGCACTGTCATGGGGTACGACTTGTTTTTGGACCACCACAACAAGGACAACAGCAACAACAATGATCCCTTGGTGGAGTATATAGTGTAAATAGAGCATGATATGTACAAACAGCATTGTATGTACAAACAGCATTGCAAATTCTGGTCACGCTCTCTTCTCAGATGCGCACACACAATTTTTTTTTTTTTTCGTGTGCCATGAGAAAACCAAAACAAACAACAACCACCAGACCAACCAGACCCAACCAAACCAGCCAACCAAGCTAACCAACCACCATGGACTTGCTACGCTTGGGCTCCCAGTCGCGCAAGACGGGGATAAAGCCCAAGCCAAACGTGCGGAGAGACGAATACGACATGGAGGACATTGACGAGTTTTTCACCGACACCACCATGACGGCAACTCTAATACCCAAACAACCACCGCTCCTGTCATCGGCGCAGAGCAACCAGCAGCGGTCGGCTATCCCGACACAGGGATTCACAAACATTGCGAGAAAGATCAACTTTAATGATGTTGAGGGGGAGACGTACAACTTGTCGCCCATCCCATCAGTCACCAAGCTACCAAAGAAGAATAAAAAGTCACCCTTGCGATCGCCGCTACCCGAACACAACCAGTCGAGCCCGCGCCTATTTTTGCTGGAAGAAGAGGAGGAAAAAGCAAAGGGGGTCGGAGAGGCGGATGAATATGTGGACCATGCCCAGTATGACTATGACGAGCCGATTGACGTGTCGCCCCGGAGGCCCAGGGCAGAGAGATTGGCACCCATATCGCCGGGGAGGAGAGGAGGGTTTAGTGACGACTATGAGTTTGACCCTCGTCTTTACGAAGAGCAAGAGCGAGGTTTCAGGCTGAATTCCAAGCCCACTTGGAAACTCCCGCCACGGACGACAAACCCAGCAACAGCAGCATCAACAGCAACAGCAGCAGCATCGCACAGGCAAGAACGAAAACAGGTTGAGCCCAAGATCATCCCGTACCGACCGCGCCATTTACACATGGAGGAGCCCACGCGCCAGCTCGGCTATAGGGCCAAGGTTTCCAAGACCACCAAGCCGAAACTAAACTCAAGGCTACGAAACGTGGTTGTTGTTGATGACGATCGGGATTACTCATACTATGACTACAACGACATTGTTGAATCTGATGTTGAAACGAGAAGGAGGACGGGAAAGAAAAGACCGCAGTGGCGACTGCAGCAGATACGGCTGCAACAGCAAAGACGCAACAAGTACGACATTGCCGCGCCAAACTATGCCAGCCCCACGCGGGGGTACAGGAGGGATACCGTGCCCTCCGACAGCGACGCTGAGGTTGAGGAATACGCACCAGACCGGACAAACTTGTCTGAGCTAGATACCGAGCTTCTAGATTCTGAAGCAGAACTCCTTTCGCCGCCGCCCACCACCAAACGGAAACGGGGAAGACCCAGAAAGAGAATGACGATGCAGGAAGTGGCCAAATCAAAGTCGCAGATTATCCCGTCGCCGTCGCCATCGCCCCCGCATATTCGGAACCGGTTTAGCCAACGAGCCAAGGCCGGCTTGCAGTTGAAGAAACTGGCCCGTGTTTATCATGCCCCGCCGGCAAGGCGACTTCAACCACGCCACTACACGGCCCTACGAAATATCAAAGAGGTGAACGAAAACAGCAACGACGAGGAGGATGAGGACAAGAAGAAAGAAGAAGAAGAAGACGAAGAAGACGACGAAGAAGACGAAGAAGATGACGACGATGGGGCCGAGAATGAAACGTTTGACATGCCCGGTGCAGAATGGTTTGCTGATCGAATCTTGGAAATGGAGTTTAGAGACAAGTCTGGCAAGACACGCACACGCAGGATCGCATACACCCCCCAGGGAAGCACGTTCAAAGAGCCGGACGACCCTGATGCGGGCAACTTCAAGATTGCCGCGTTGTTTGACGACGACAACGACCACTGTGCCGCTGGGATTTTGCAGCTACCACCGCACGGGTTCAAACCCCGGGTGGCGGTGACAACCAGTACCTACATGATGAACGTGATGACAGGGACCGTGCAGGTACGGCTCAACGAGCACACGTTCCCCGTCCGCAAGGGGTGCAAGTTGCAAATCCCCAGCGGGAGCGAGTACTCGCTCCGAAACGTGGGAAAGAGCACGGCGCATATATTTTTTGTGCAAATACGCATACCCGAGGAGGTGGCCGACGTGGCCAAAAGAGTTGTCGACACCGACGACGATCTGGACCTGTTCTGATAGGAGTCTACTGATAGGAGTCTACTGATAGGAGTCTACTGATAGGAGTCCACTGTGCATTCAAATAGTAATCTACTTTTCCTTCTTTTACTCAAGCTTGGTGACTTTGCTTGTCTTGGAGTCATAAAATGCAATAACAGGCACCTTAAACTCGGAAGCAGCCACGCCAAACTGCTTCAACAACAACGCCTGTCTGACATCTAAAATGTCTCCCTTGGTGCACACGACATAGGGTTCGTTTAGGGTGATCTTGCCCGCCTTGATCTTGGTTGGCACCTTCAACTTATTTCTCAATGTCTCCTCCAACGAATGCGACATGGGCACATCCTCCTCGATGGAGATCTGGCCACCACGACTGTAAACAATTCCCTCCGGGAGGGTGAAATCTATGGGGGCCTGGCTCTTGGCCCTGGCGTAGTCCTGCTTCACATATGCCTTGAAATAAGCCTGCACGGTCTCGGGGTCTTCATTGGTAAAGAGCAACCCGGGCAACCCCTCGCACAACTTGGACAACTTGTGCAAATTGTCGCGGTACTCCTCCTCGACAGTGTCGCCAAGAGCCTTTTGCAACACTCTCCTCTTGCCCAATATCAATTTGGACCCGGTCCAGTCGTTTCTGACGTCTTGCAACACGGGGGTTCTGATATCGTCAAATTGCAAGACCCAAACGTATTGGTACTCATCGAGGGCGGATCTCACGTCATCGAATATACGGGTCTTGTTTTCTTTGCCCTTCTTCTCGGTCTGGGCTAAGGTGACTAACTTGGAACGCTTGGATCTAGGCATGGTTGGATGGTGGTGGTGGTGGTGATTGAATATACTTCTTGTCCATGAAATTTATTTTGTTTCCCATCTCATCGCAGTATGCGGATGGGTGTGAGAAAAAAAAAAATGGGTCACGTGAGGAAGAAGGAATATAAGCAAAGGGCAGAGGGCAGAGGGCAGAGGGCAGGGACAGCCAGTGGGTGGAGATTGCTAACAGCTTGCTGATACATTCAATATACTTTTTTACATTACACTTGAACAACAAAACCTAGCGCGCTTTTCTTTGCCTTGGGTTCAGGACTGTTTCTCTGGGAAATCTTTCGTAGTGACTCTGAGGACGAGTTGGTTTCGGTGAAAGACCCTTTGACATTCACAAAGTCGACACTAGTCACGTTTGCTGCTGCTGCTGTTGCTGCTGCTCCTGTAGCGACATCCTCCTCGTCAATCTCGGGCTCGGTCTCCAAACTTTTGCCAATGTATCGCATCAGCAGCGATCTGCTCATGCTCATCAAGTGCAACACTGGGGTGTCGCCCTTGTAGGTCACGCGGAAATCGCGATTCGAGTCGGTGCTGGAAATGGAATAGTTGGTGGAACTCGAGGTGGAGATTGTCCTTTCCATCGCATACAACGGCAGCAGCGGCAAGTGCTGCCCCTCCTTCGGCGGCAATGCACCGATGGTGTCCATGGTGTCCATGGTGTCCATGGTACCGGTTGTGCCTATAGTGGTGTCGATTTCCTGGCAGAAATCGTCCACGCATAGGGTCTGGTCCAGCGGCAGTCCGGTTGAAATGAGGGGGATGGGCATTTCGTCGTAGCCCTCTCGAAGGTACCTGTCAATGATATTTTCCTCGTCAAACGTCTCTGCCGTTGACGGAGGCGTGAAAACAGCTTGGCGCACTTTATGGTTTGGGCGTAGCATGGACAAGAAGCCGAAAGTTACCATAATCCCCACAAACCCATACAACACCGTGTCGGTGGGGAATTGGCCCCCGCCCAGAAAGCCGGACACATTAAAGACACTACCGGTGGTCAGATGTGTGCCATTGATTGTGCAATTGGGCGGTCCCTCGCCAATCAACTTTTGTGGGTGGTGGTTGTCTGCGGCTATACCCTTAATCTGTGCGGCGGGTAGGTTGACGAGGTGAACAAATTGGTTCCAAAGCACAACAATGCTGAGGTAAATATACCGGACAAGGTAGTCTAGTGGCATGGGGTCAGTTTCGGTGTCGTTTCTGGCATAGTCGGGCCTTCTCTCCCTCTCTCTGTGTATAGGCACTTTGTTTTGAGTTGTTACTCTTTAAAAAAAAAAAAGACAAAAAAAAAAAAACACAAGACACAAAACGCAAAACAACAACAGACAAGGGATCGTGCCAATGTTTTTCTTTCCAAGCCGTTGAAAGCAGGCAAGCACGCACCACTGCCAAAAAGCTCCATGGCCAACCCGCCGCCGCGAAAAGCATATAGCCGACTGGGCTGTCGCGAGTGTAAGCGACGAAAGATCAAATGCCCCGAGGAGAAGCCGAGCTGTTCCACCTGCGTGCGGTTGAACAAGGTGTGTTCGTACCCACTAGCTGGCGAGCGGGTTTTGAGAATATCGCGTCGCTTGATCCGAGAAGAGGTTGACAGTTTGGGCAGGTCGACCCTGTTCTTGCCAGTCCAGTACGAAGCACCCCAGCAGCATCAGCAACAACAACAAGGACCACAACAACATCAACAACAACAGCAAGGACGACCATTGCTACAGCCACCAGTACATCAAACACCACCACCACAACTACCACCACCACCACCACAACCACCACAATCGCTACCACTACAACCACCACCACCACTACCGTTGCAACAGCATGCGCGAAGGACGCCCTTGGATATTGGAAATCTTATACACGAAAACGACAACCGATACCACCACAACAACGGCATGTTCTACAATGATTTCTTTAGTGGAACCGACTTGGACTTGCTCACTACAGACCTAAGCAATTTGGTCAACGACATTATGGGCGGCTTCAACTTCTCCCCCGAGTTCCCCCCCGACGACTTCAACACCCCGGTCCACCTTGACTTTCTCAACGAGGCTTCGACGCCCTACGTCGCGCACGCCGCCAAGGACGACGAAGAGTTCCCGCGAAACATCCCCTTGAGCTATATAAAGTTGAAAAAGACCCACGAGATCCTCTACCTCGAACAGTTTTACCACAACTTTGCCAAAATCATCCAGCCGTTTGACGTGTACGACACGGCCACAAAGACAACGTCAACCCCAGCACGCGACGTGATTTTGACCAGCGCCGCCACCGAGCCGTTTCTCCTTGCGGCGGTGCTTGCCGAGGGCGCAAAAACCAGCTTTTGCAAGACCAAGCGCCCGGAAGACGAACGAGCTTATGGGGCGTACCTCTCCAAATGCTTGAAGCTCCTCGAGCCAGCAAAGAATATGACGACGCACTTGAGTGCCAACATTGAGGCCGTGTTGTTGACCTTGTTGCTCTTGACTGCCGCCACGGCCACCAGCATCCAGCAGTGGCGGCCCCACTTGAGCGGCGCCAAAGATTTGTTGATCAAAACCGTCAAGCGGAGCGTCAAGGGGTCCAAGGTGTTGGTGTTTTGCAAGTTTTGGTTTGTTTCCATTGAGATATTGGCCGGGTTGAGCACCAACCTCGGCGGCACGCTCCGCACCGACGACGAGATCGACAGCTTGCTCACCCCGGGGTCCGAGCACGAACTCGCCATACTCAAGGAGGCGGGTCTCGTTACCGACAAGGGCTTCAACAACCTCACGGGGTTCCACCACTCGTGCGTGACGGCATTTGGCGACTTGTTCAAGTTGCTCAACAAGCACCGGCAGGGCGCCGCCGTCGATAGCATGGGCCAGTTGCGAATACTATCCGAGTTTTACCAACAGTCGTTGGTGTCGTTTATCAACCCGCAGGGAGTCATTCGCGCTCCTGACCTAGTGGGCTACACCCCCGGCTTGCCCATTGAGGAAATCCGCGTGGGGGACGACGTCTACTACCTCAGTTGGCAGGATATATCCCACCAGTCATATGTGCTCTCGTCGCTCATCATTATCCTCACGCGGTTCTTGTCCCTCACTCCTGAGGATGCACACATCCAAAGCTTGGTTGCCAAAATCGTGCAGCTTACAAAGTACCTCGACCACTTTTCCGATGTCATGCAGCACGCGTCGCCGTTTTTGCTACTCATGATCCAATGGCCCATGCTCGTTGCGGGGTTGAACTGCGTCGACAATAGCCAGAAACAGCGGATTGTGAAGTACTTTCAGTTGGTTCTACATATCGGCACCGACAGCGCCAATGTCTCGATGCGGATGTTGCAGAGACAATGGACTGGTGGAGTCAAGGACGATTCAGATACGTTGATATATTAATATATATATACACACACACACATGCGACACCGCTGTAAGACCTTTCCTTTTAGTCTCTAGTCCTGCTCCCAATGCTGTCGGCTCTTTTTTTTTTTTTCTTCTTTTTTGTTTAATTTCTTTAGTACGACCCTTGCACTGGCTCCTCTTTCTTGACGGGGGAGTTTCTTTGGTACTTGGTACCGCCTGGTCTGCCTGGTGGGATGTATGGCTCTGGGTGTCTCCATTTCGACAACTGCTGGTGGGTGTATGCAATTGCCTTTTCCAATTCCTCCGGGTTGGAGATGTGTCTGTTGGCTTCAAATTGGGCACGAATGTCGTTTTGGGTTTCTCTGTACTTGTCAAAGGTCATACAGTTGTCAAATGCGGTTCTGACGCATCTCCTGTACAAGCTTGCGACTCGCTTCCAGTTGTCCTGTGTGAATGGTGCTGGGGTAGCCATTGGTGAGCGGTTGTTGAGAGTATGGTGAAGATGGTTTTTTTTCTCTACCAATCAAAATGGCATTGATTGAAATTGAGAAAGCAGAGGAGAAAAAAAGGTGTGGTACATGTTTCCCAATTAGGAAGTCTATAAAGTTGGCAACCATTGCCTCCTGGTCCTCGTCCTGGTCCTGGTCCAGCTCCAGCTACTGCTCCTGCTACTGGTCCAGCTCCTGGTCCTACACCAACCTCTTGTCAGTCAATGTTCGCAAAGAAGTGAATAGCAAATCGCCAATCCCCTCAAGCCCAATGGCATCGAGTTCCTGCAAGACCTTCACCTTCAAATCATCAAACGAATAATCCAACCATACCTCTTCGTCCTGAAACCGTTCCATGCTCTCCCGTCTGATGGGCCCATGGTGTCGGCTGGTTACATTGGCGGCGTCTTCCAACTTCCAGACGATTTTGGCGACAATGTACGACAATGTCGGGCTCAAAAAGAAACACCCCAACGACGCGGGCGATGAAAACTGGTGGTCAAACACCGTCAACGACGCGAGCTTGGCAGCAAAGTCTGGGTGGAGGTAAAAGGCCCGGTGCGGCGAGTCTGGCGCCGGGTCGTGGTTCAAAAACTTGTCTCGCCACAAAAAATTGACCGTGTCCATAATGAAGGAGTTGTGGAGGCTCTTGCGCGCCGGGGTGGCAAACTTGTGCTTGCGGCAGAGCGCAAGGTGCTTGCACATGCGGGCTAGGTAGATGGGGTTGGTGCTCAACACGCAGGAATACACGAGCGTCTGTGGCGGGGTCAATGCATCGTCGCTGAGCTCGGAGATGGTGGCGGTGTCCAAGTGGTGCACAAACACAAGCACCTTGTGGGTGAGATGGTCGTGAACGCTTGACGGGCTATAGAGAATAAACTCGTATAGCTTTGGGATGCCGCTGTTGATCAACTCCGCCTCGGGCTCGCCGCGTAGCAGTGTTGCCGCGGTCAAGAACTGAAGGATTCCTTCGACATAGGCACTGCTGGCTGGTATAATATCTCCATTGGAGTCGCCATACCTTGCTTTCAAAACAGCAGTATCCTTTTCAATCATGCCAGCAAGTTGAGATTTGTCGACACGAGCAAATCTGATCAATGCCGCGCGCTGGGCTAGCACTTTGAAATAGTTGTCAGCCAGCACGGCGAGCACAAACTCGTCCACCAGGGGCAAATGTATTGTGCCTTGGCTGGTTTCCAAAATCTGTAGCAACTGGGCCACAAAGGCGTCAAACGATTCGGTGAAACCCTCGTGCAAGTTGGCCTTGACGTAGGAGTCGATTTTCTTGATAAAGTCCTGGTTTCCAGACTGGAAAATAAGGGTGAGCAAATGCGACTTGTTGGCGTCCAACGATGCGCCTCGAAACAAGAGGTACGGGTTCACCGTTTCACTCTGGTCCAAGGCATTGGTCAACTTTTCGGCGCCGTGGGTGTCTAGCGTCGGTGCCGGCATTGGCATTGTCTTTGCCCTTTTGAGAGCCGGCACCACGTCGCCAAAGTCGTGCTCCTCGTCCATGTCGTATATCCTCTGCAATTCAGGAACCAACTTGTTCAATATGCGGAAGTTGTTGGGGGAGTAAATGATATAGTCCAACCCGGGGACCACGGTTTTGAAAAGGGCGAGCAACTGTTTTAGGTACACGTCCAAGGGGAACTTGTCGTACAAGTCAACCACCCACTTGATATGCCACGGCTTTAGGGTGCGTATCGCCTTGTCACTTTCCCGATTCAAATAGTTGGTGACTCGGCCAGCGTCTCCCTGGAGAACCAACACAATGATTTGGGATATCTGTTTGCGGCAAAACTCGTACGAAAGGCTCTTTGTAAGAAGCGTCAATGCCACCACCGACGTGCTCAATGCGTGGGCAAAGAACCGAATGTTTTCCACCACCCAATCGCACACCACAAGCTGCAACGCCGCGGGTAGTCGCCTGGTTTGGTACTTTTCATCCTGCTTGAAATAGTTTTGCGTCGAGCCCACACTGCTGATAATCTGGAGAAACACGCCGAGACCCAAGTCGTGTGCTGGTACAAGGCAGTTTTCGACAATATATGTCTTGTCGGCCTGCGTCACCGACGTTTGGGCCGGGTCCAAGACAACGTCGAGCAAGGCAATGATGGCTGTCTCTTCAATGCCTCCCTTGGCAACCACGCCGGCAATTACTCGAAGGGTGGATTTGTTGTCCCATTCGTACCGGTAAAAACGGTCTATAAGATCCAATATTTCTTGGGTAGACTCCTTCATGGGGGTGGGGGGAAGCTGTTGTGATGTGTGTTGTGATGTGTGTTGTCGTTGTTGTTACTGTTGTTGTTACTGTTGTTGTGATGTGTGTTGCTGTTTTTTGTGTCTACTTTTTTTTTTGGAAACAGGCCGAGACGTGTCGCCGAGCCCCATTGCTGTGTTGGCACTCGTGCCCCTTGTTTATCACCGTGGAAAATACCCTTGACCCAGTCTTGGCTTGTCGGAGCTCACCCAACATGCTAGCGAAGGCGACTCTCGCGACTTGGAGTAACCCGGGTGCACTAGCCTTTGCCTGTCGTACATCATACAAGTAAAATTTACCAAAGCCCAAAAAAAAAAAAAATCAAAACGGGCGAGCCTAGCAACCACCACCACCACACACACAATGACCAGCGAGTCTACCAGCAGCTACGCGCTCCCCGAGGACTTTGTCTCTCAGCTCTCATCGAAATACGACAGTGCTGTACAGAACCAAGACGTGTTGTTCAACGGCGAGTCCGCCACCAACGAAATCATCCACCTCAAAACGGGGGACCTTGCCGTCGACATCCAATTGACGCTTTTAACGTCTCTCATGCACCGGCCCGAGCAGGGCAGCAAAGACCTGAATCCGTTTGAAAAGGAAGAGTTGTCCTTGACGGTTTTACGCCAGTATGGACCCAAAAACGAGTTTAAAGTTGTGCTCAACAAGTTCCCCGTTGTTCCGTGGCACTTTATGTTGGTGACGCGCGAGTTTGTGTCTCAAAACACGCCGTTATCGGGACCAGAGTTGATGGCAACATACTCGCTATTAAGGACGTTGCACCAGGATGCACGCGAGGGCAAGGATTGGTTTGCATTCTACAATAGTGGTCCGCAAAGTGGCGCGTCGCAGCCCCACAAGCATATCCAGTTTATGACGTTGCCACCGGCAAGCGAGTTTACGCCGTATGCCCAAGAGTTGGCCCACAAGTATGTTCGGAAACCAGTGCAGAGCGCCGACTTGCCATTTGCCCATTTCGTGGTGAAGATTGGCGACAGTATTACCCAAGACGATTTGTCAATGTTGTTTGTGTCGTTGTTGCAGCGGACATTGACGGTGTTGAGAGACAATCACCACAGCCATATCTCGTACAACTTTGTCATGACCACCGAGTACATGTTGATGGTTCCCAGAAGCAAGGCCAAGTATAGGGATGCCATGGGCATCAACTCGTGTGGCGTGCAGGGGTTGCTCTTGTGCAAGAGCCAGGACCTACACGATATGGTGAAGGCAGATGGGCCATTGACGATATTGCAAGACGTTGGGTTTCCCAACACCAGCGGTGCCGAAGCAACTGAACATGACTATTAGATGTAGTGACCATTAGTGTAGTGACTATTAGTGTAGTGACTATTAGTGTAGTGACCATTAGTGTAGTGACTATTAGATGTAGTATACACTTTTTGAACCTTTTTTCTTGTCAGCATACTTCCCAATTAGGAAGTCGTGCACAGCCAATAGAAGAATCACAATTTTCAATTTTTCAGCAGGCAAAAACAAAACTTAGAGAGAAAGACAGAAAAGAAAGAAAGAAGGAGCAATACAGATTACCAAACAACAGCAAAACACCATGGCTTCCCTCACATCTGTTGTCAAGAGAGCCGAGTGGATCAAAAGCAGACCATTCTTGTCCAAGATCGTGTTGCCTGTGGCCAACAAGTTTTCCGAATACGCCGGTTACAGAGAGATGGGTCTTAGATTCAACGACATTTTGATTGAAGAGACGCCCGTGATGCAAAAGGCCATCAAGAGATTGCCCGCTGACGAGAGCTACGCTAGAAACTATAGGTTGATCACCGCCCACCAGTTGTCATTGTCGCATCAGTTGTTGCCTGCCAACAAGGCCGTCACCAAGGAGACCGACACCAACTACTTGGTGCCATACATTTTGGAGGCCGAGAAGGAGGCCCTTGAAAAGGCTGAGTTGGACAACATTGAGGTGTTTACCAAGTAAGGAGTACATATGCATATACAAAACAAGTGTCGAGTCTATTTTCTATTTTCTATCTTGCTCTTTTCTATCTTGCTCTTTTCTATCTTGCTCTTTTCTATCTTGCTCTTTTCTATCTTGCTCTTTTCTATTTTGCTCTCTTCTGCTTTATGCTCTATTAGTTTCTGCTATGCTATACTGTATATTCTATTAATTCTATCAATGTCTCTTTACATGCCCAACTGAAACTTTCTTAACTGTTCCAACACCAAAAAGGTGACGATTGTGTGGGGCCCGAGTCTAATGAATGAGGGCAACCAACCTCTAAACATAAGCCCCACGCCCTCATTCTTGACGGCCGTCTTCAAAATGGTCAATGCCCCCTCGCCAGAGGACCCCTTGCTATTCATGATTCGCGTCTTTACCACGTCGGCGGGCGAGCACACGGTGGTGGCCACCAACCCAGCCAACAATGACGCGCTGAAATGGGTGCTCTTTTTCGAGGGGTCCATGTGGACATAGTCAATGAGCAAGTTTTTGGCCACGTCGTAGGTCACCACTTGCGACGCCGTCATCAAGACACCACGCACCAAGTTTGGGGTCAAACCCCTAAACAAGGACGACACCCCCTCGGTGCGGCAGATTCGGTAAATGCCGTCAAAGGCATTGCGATAGTTTCGTCTTTGCTCTGCTGGCAAGGTGGAGTCGTTTTGCATTCTGATATTGACCACGTCGGAGGGGTTCCCCACAAGACCGCCAAGCCCCCCGGCAATCATTGACATGGGCAACAACACCGCCGTGGTGGGCTTGGAATTGTGGGTTTTTTCAATATACGTCTCCTTGAGAAACTCGTAAATGCCAAATCGGGCCGTGGAGTATGTTGCCTGACGCAACAATGACGCCGTCAACCCAGAATAGATTTTAAACACGCCCTCCTTGGTGATGATTTGGTAAATCATTGACAACAACGACTGGCCGGGTGTTGATGCCGTTTGCAAGCGCACCTTGGCAAGGTCCAAGGGGTGGGTGACTAGACACGCCGCCATGCTGGCCGCACCTCCGTACCAGAACGGATACTGCACTTTTGAGGACATGCTGGGAAGGTGGTGGTGGTGGGTTTTCGATGCAAAATCTTTTTCACTTTTTTTTTTTTTTCTTTTTTTTCTTCTTTTTCCGTCGGGCCGCTATAGGGGGATAAGAAGAAGAGGGAAAGTTTGGTGGTGACGATGAGGTGGTGAGGTTATGAGGATGTAAAGGGCACAGTCACGTGTGATTGCTGACAATTGGTCGTCCTGGGTGTGGTGGATATGGCAGAGGGGAAAGCAAACGAGCTGTGCTTCTTATATATATACACACAGATACCAATGAAACGATCTCCGGCCTCATCGATAACAAAGTCTTTTATTTATTTTCCTCTCTCGCTCGGTCAATGTCGGAACTGAGCTCCGTATTTAGGACCCAACGTTTTTCCGCCTAATAGTTCTTCCCCTCACTTGTCCAGGGTAATACGGACATGGACATGGACATGGCACCAGAGATGAATGGGTTCCATTTCATAAACAGAGATGTACAGGGGTGGTTCTGCTTGGCTTTTGATTGCCGTGAACGGGGGAAAGAACAGCAGCAGCAGCAGCAGCAGCAGCAGCGGCAACGGCAACTGCAACTGCAACAGATATCTGGGTTCCTTTTCCCGTATGCTCTTTGCACACTCTCAATCACCACACAATGCTCCTCCTTCTCACCGTGGTGATGCTAGCCACACACACAGGCGCTTTGTTGCATCTACACAATGAAACCATCCACCTCCCACTCTTTGCCTCCGCACAAGCCGTGATTGACCTCGACACCCCCGCCCCATCCCACGCCAAGGTTTCACACTACACCATTGCCTCCAGGGCCTCCCTCACCAATGGCGTGTTTGCAACCATTGTCGCGCACAACCCGGCCCTGGTGATTTCCTTTGAGGATACCAACTCGTCAATCGTGCCCGTTGACGATGTCTTGTACAATTCTTTAAACACGGGGGTGTACCTCGAGATTAAACACGAGAATGCGCACGCGACACGACTCGGTGTTGCCATTCCATTATCGCCGTGCATGTCCCCCGGGAGATCCTCCTCTCTGTTTTCCATTCCGGATACGTCCATGTCGGTGTCTAACCGGGCGGTTGTATCGTCGCGGCTCACCGTGGGAGGTGGCGTTGGCGTCTCAGAGGGGGTTTTGATCAATGCCACCACGTTTAGCGTGAGCTTGGGGAGCAAGCTCTATGCCAAGTTGACCACTGAAAAGTGGGTCGAGACGGGTGTGGGGTGTGGCACCATTGCGGGGCAACAACAACAACAAGAAACAGAAGGGTTGGCGCTGCGGTTGTTTGGATACATCCCCGTCATGGAGAGTCGAATCACGGTTCGGCAGTTGGATATACGCCAGGGCAAGATGCGGTTGGGACCATGGGAAAAGAAATCCGGGGCAATGAGGATGATGACCAATGGCGTGGTGCTAACCTTTTGTGATTTTGGGACAAGGGAACAACTACAGTGCCAAAAAGGGAGCGGACACAATGTGGACGAGCACGGCAATACCTTTTCATGGTCAATTATACAATAGTAGACAAGGATACATACACACACAGAGACACTATTTTTTTCTGAGCCAGTCAAAAAGCCGTGATGATCTCTTTGATTTGATCGACGTCACGTCGCTATCGAGTTCTCTTCCCAGAGGCTTGGTGCTGCGGAAATTGCGCAACTTCGAACTAGCCACAGAGGCCATTGACCCTCTTCTCTGTTTGGGCTCCATCGAAGACGAGCTCGACAATGTAGATGCATCATCGGAATGCACCACTCCACTGGACTTGTGAAACCTCCTACTCTTGAGCTCATTCTTATTCATAAACAGCGGCTTGGGCGGGCTCTGAGAAAAAATCTCCTTTGGCCGCCCTTCGTCGTCGCCATCTCCCTTGATTTTAAACACGGGGATCTGCGTGTGCCTGAGGATGCTGCACTCGGCTGGCGACATGGGCCGGCGAGGAGAAGACGCAACCACTCGATTCAATGACGGCGACGACGGCACGCGCGGAGACTTTATCGACGATGCCGTGCTGGAGCCGCCATGCTCAATAATGGTGGAATCACTCTTCATCATGGTGCTTTCGTTGCTCCCGTCGTTGGCCGTGTTGACATAGAGCTCGCGCGGGCTCCTGTGGGACTTTGAATGTGGTGGTGGTGCAGCAGCAGCAGCAGCAGAAGCAGATGGTGCTGCTGGTACTGGAGATGGTGATATGGGCAGGGAACCAATCACGACAATGGGAGGGGCAAGTACATTGGCAGCAGCAGAGGCAGAAGCTTTTCCAGCAACTGGCAACGAGCCAACAGTCAGGTCTATACCTCCCCCAGAAGGATCTTCAACCGAAGAATGGCCCGTGGAATTTGCGTAAACCATGGCAGAAGATATATCCGACTGAACACTGACTGGGCTGGTGGACACCACGGCCGCGGTTGCTGTCGCTACATTTGACCTTTTGCCACTCAAAAGCGGCTCAAAAACCACCGACAATGTTGTGGATGCCGTGGGCGGCGTCGTTGCCATACGCGACTCGAGCAGAAACGCAACAGTTTGCGAAAAAGCCAGGTCGCTCTCCTGCTGCTGTTGTTGCTGTGGTAGTGGTAGTGGTGGCGGCGCTTGTCCCTGCTGCGACGACAATGATGAAGTAGAAGATGGCGGTGAAGCAAACGACGACGATGTCTTGATGGACGTGCCTGGCGAGTTGACCCGGATCGGTGGCGGCGGCGACGCAAACCGCTTATACTCATACCGCATGGCCGACGACGGCATGGCCGATAATGATCGCTTGCCCTTGAGACTGGGCAACGACGATGAATGGTTGAGGTACTTGCTGCTAACCGCGGCGCGGTTCTGGGATAAGTTGTAGTTGGCAATAAACGACGATCCGAAACTTAACGACGACGGCGGTGGCGTGCCCACCGGCGCAATTAGTGCCGTGCTAGCACCCGTGCCAGCACCAGCACCAGCACCATTGGCAGGTGCAGTTCCACTAAGGGTCCTCTCCAAAGCAACACTTTCCGACGACCCCTTCATGGCGTTGGATATCCTATTCGATTGGTCGTAAAAAATCTGGTACCTATTGGCCTTGGCACCAGAACGCGGGTGCGTTGGGGTGGCAAAGTACGAGTTGGACGACGAGTTGGAAAGAGTCCGTTCCACAACCTTTGAGTTTGACCTCAAGCTCGAGGTTGACGAGTTGGCCGACGTGGACTGGTAAAACGACGCTGCCGACGACGGTGGCGGCAATGCCTCGTCGCAAGAAAGGACATCTTCGTCAACAACAACCTCCTCCTCAATCTCCTCTTCGAGTATGGGCTTGACCTCCTCCAAATTGCTATCAAAGCTCACAATACGATCGCGTTTCAACTCCTCGTGGTCCTCCTCAACAATGGCATTGGCCGCCGAGCCTGCTTCGCGCTGTTGCTGGAGCTGCAGCAGCTGCAGCAGCAACAAGAACGAGCCGGCGGCAAACGACGACGACGACAACGACGAGCCGGCGGCAAACGGTAACGGACTCGCAGGCTGCTGTTGCTGCTTGATAAAGGGCGAGCCCAAAAAGTCGTCGTGGTGGGCAAATATATCTGCCGGGGCCGACTCAGTTCTCTTGTGGCGATAGCGCAGCAACTGTCGAGCCGTGGTGGACAAGGAATAAGAGGAATTTGCTCCCAATGGCGATGGAGACGATGATGGCGGTGGTGGCGGGGTCATGGTGTGGCTGGTTCCGTCGCCAATGTGTAAATTGGCATTCAAAATCTCGTCCAAGTCAATAACGGCTTCGGGGACATTGTCGCTATTCATGGTGGTTTCCTCAGTCAAAAAGAAGCGCGGCTTGCTATTCAAAACGTGGGACGCGCTGCGTCGATGCTGGAGCCGTATGGGCGAGTTGAGAGACGACGAGTGCATATACCTCTTGCCGGCGCCAAAGGGCGGAGATGCCATTCCTGAAGATGGCGGGGGAGGCGGGAGGGGGTATGGGAGCGACGATGTTGATGATGACGACAAGTCGGGGGTGGTGCGGGGGAAGGCAAATTCTTGGGACGGGTTGTTGGAAAAGTCCTCCTTGTTGTTGAATTGAAAGTGCTTGTCTAGTTCGTCAAGATCTTCTGGCTGAGGGGTGCTGCCACCAGCCCGGGGTATAGTCCGAGACGCGGAATGGTTGTGGTGGCTGTGGTGGTGATGATGATGAGGCTGGACGGGGGAGAAAGAGGGTGGGCGGTGGACGGGGGAGTTGAACAAGCCCAACCCTATGGCGTCAAAGTCTCCCGATATGGCTTGCGACCTTCTATGCCTGTGGCCACGCCTGGGGGCGTTTGGCGTGACGGACAAGTGGTTTGGGTTGGGGAGAGACGTCATGTGGTGGTGATGCAGGGTCTTTTGTATCTCCGAGAACTAGATGAAATCAAGGGGGGGGG